>JACXGM010033627.1:0-12211 GCA_016801145.1 Umbra pygmaea
CCTATAGGACGAGACACTGGTAGTAGGGCAGACAGACTCACATACTGGCTCCTATGCACAAACACTTGCAATGTCAAGGTTCCCTTTGGAGAACTCTACCATGTCGCAAAGACAGTCTTCAATTATAAATATTATGGACGGCTTGTCCACACCAGTAGCGACTGCCAGTCTTTAACAGTTAGAAAATGTGAAGCCCAGGGAAGTAGAACCCCCAGGCTGCCTCTGACACACAGGTTCACAGTATCAGCCAACACATCAAATACTACACAAATAACAATCCCAGTCACACACCAAAAACCACACCTATACTAACCCATTGACACTCAAGACTGTGTGCAGCCCATTACCACAAGTGTAAGTCATTGTTTGCTGACAGCATCCTGTAACAGGCGAAACCAACCCCAGAGGTCATAACCAGGTTCTCTCAATGAGAATTACCAGTACGAATAAAGGGTACAAGGAAATCTGATCAAATCCCAACACCATGGCTAAGTGGTGCAGACAATCACATAGTGGACACACCCAGTAGACAGATAAACTATGTACAAACAAATTCAGGTTTCATTCAAACCTGCCATAGCAATGCTTTTATATACAACATTATTCAAAATTATGTGTTCAAACACAATTTTTTAAATTTAAATTATACCTGTAAAGAAGGTCATCCTTTTAGCAACATACACAGATCAGCCGTTACATTATGACCACATGCCTAATATTGTGTAGGTCCTCCTCTTGCAGCTGAAACAGCAGCCTCATACGCAACAAACTGCGATGCTGTGTTCTGACACCTTTCTATCAGATCCAGCATTCACTTTTTCAGCAATGTGAGCTACAGTGGCTTGTCTGACTGGACCACACGGGCCAGCCTTCCCCAAATGCATCTTTTGAGCCAAAATCTTGAAAATCGTGTCAGTGTCCAAATGGTATTTCCGGACCTAAATAATTGTTTTTGCAGTACCCAAGATCGGAGTACCTTGAGATATTCTTACCCTTGCAGAAATAGCTACAGCACACATACTGCAGTGCAGTTATGATTTAATTGTGTTTAAAAAGTGAGTCAGTAAGTAGGCATGGGCCAGACACCCAGATTTTCAATGTGGCAGCAAGTACATTAGCCTAAACCAGATGATATTAAGTTTAGTGGACTGGAAGGAATGACACTCTGCATCAGCTGCCAAACACTGCTTTGGAAAGATACAATACCAGGATATGAGCAAGAGTATCTTACATCTGAGTGTCCTACATTAGCAGATGGCATTTTTTATATCCTGTCTGTGCAGATTGTGTGAAAATTAATGTCTATATGCATTCAGGTGTAATGTTCAGGGCTGTGGTATACAATATTATTATCCTCCTTTTGTGTCTATGTCCGTTCTTCTACCGAAAACAAACAGATCAGATACATTTTGTAGATTTAGCTGATCTGTCCTTAGAAGGAAGTCTGCTCTAAAGGGGTCAGAGACTTAAGACACAATGTTCCCTCTTCTGGACAAAATATGTAATTACACCCTGAGGTGCAGTGACACAACTGCAGGTACTGTCACACAGCTTGTTCTTAAGTTTGACCAGGTTTGAACATGGGCCTAGAGCAGGGATCTGCAACCCTGTTCCTGTAGAGCTACTGTCCTGATTGTTTTCACTCCAACCCTAATTTAACAAACTCAATTATAGTAATTAGCAGGTTGATAAGTTGAATGAGGATACATGGTGTGCAGTTAGAGTGAAAACATACAGGAGTAATAATAAAAACAGATATTGGACTGGTTTGGATTTAAATGTTTTAAAGAAACTACAGTAGAGCTGTAGCCTGATTCTTCAAACCCTTCCTAGTGTACACTTGCCACTGGAACCCTTCCTAATGTACACTTGCCAGTAGTGGTCAGTGAAGCTTAATTGGGGAGGATGGTCTCATATTATTGCCTGGACTGGGGTAAATGGAATGGGATCTCACACTGGCTTTAATGCGTTATAGTCAATTTCATTCACCCAGTCCATGACATGATGTGTGCCCGTCCTCCTCAATTAGGATTCACTGACCTCTACTGACACCTGCATACTTCGGGAGATGGTAGAGTTGGGAAGCAGCCCAAAGCTTTAACATCATCCATAGAAGAATCTTTAACATCATCCATAGAAGAATCTTTAACATCATCCATAGAAGAATCATTAACATCATCCATAGAAGAATCCTTAACATCATCCATAGAAGAATCTCCAGCCAAAATATTGGACAAGTTTTTTATTCCTCAATGGTAAGGCATTATACTGAATGTAGCACAGAGTTCCAACATGCCCAAACAATGTTCAAGTAAGGTTAAACTAAACATAGGGTAACATAATGGACTTACACATCTGGCAAAAAATTTAAAATCCTTCAAAAAAACAACAACACAAAAGCAAATTACTAGCAAGTCAGACTAATTGAAAAATGTATTGACTTGTTTAATACTACCATGTACAAACAGAAAAAAAAATGTTGTTTGTGTACTGTTTATTTAAAGGGGTATTGTTTAGAATTTCACGTGACTGGCTCCACTTTCTTTTTTAGTGACCAGCTTACCAGAAGCTGTAAAAACAATTTGTTTAAGAATACAAAACGCAATTTAGACGGGACAATTTATCACTGCAATGTGTAGTGCTTATTTTGTCATTTGAGCAGGAAGTGCAATGAGGAAATGACAGTTTCGCTTAAACCCTTTAGTGGCCACGTGCCAGTCTGTAATCAACAGAAATTCTGCATTTTAATCTGTTCTTTTGTGGAAAACAAAAGCACTGCATATTGAAAGGAATCATTGTCCCATCTAAATCACTTTTTTTTGATAAGTTGGTCACTGAAAGAGAAAGTACAGCTGGTCTCAAGTGCGGGAAATTCAACATAATGCCCCTAAATCAAAAAAATGTTTCATTTAATCTACAATATGACCAATGGCAAAGAAGGAAAGGCTTTATCTCACACCACTGTCTGACAGACAGGCTAAGGTTAAGTACCATATTGTCCAACTTAAAGCCTCCATTCCTTGAATGTCATCACACGTTCTAAGACTCTGAAGGTTTAATTGATGAGAAGCTTCTTTCGAGTGGATCCCTTACTGTGTAGCTTGGCCCTCACCTTGTGCAGTTCTTTAGAATCTATCAACACCAACATTTTTGTGTTTAGGGACCGAAATGAAAGCAGGCCTAGAACAAAATAAAGTCTTTCAGTAGAACAATGGGATCAAAAGCTCAATGCATGACTCTCTTCTGGACCCTTGATCAGAGGACCACTCCCTCCTTGTGCATGTTTTTGAGACCGGGACGACCTAAGGCAATAAAATCTGACATGTTTCCATTTTTTAACTAGACAACAAATCTATAATAGCTTTGGCACAGAAACACTTAAGAGCTTTTTCTAGGTCAACAGAGCAGACATTACTGCTGTTTGCACAGTGATCTCATTTCTCTGGCCTTGTTTAGCCATCCTGCGCCAGTTATGCTCAAATCATTAACTCCAATTCAGCTAAAGGCTGTGTTCTTAAGATGGGTCACATACAATTTGCCGTTACCTATTGAGTCCTAGGGTGGAGCAGAGGCTTTAAAAATTCCCATAATTTGTTTTTCTCATTTAACGAAGTACCATGTAGGTCAGGCAAAAAAAATATTGTATGCATTCAGAACACAATGTTATGCCATGGGATGTAATAGTTTCATTATATAAAGCATGTGTATGAAAACAAACATACTTGAACATGCTTTAAAAATATCAGAATATAACTTAAGGGCAAAAACAAAAAAGCAAAGGTTTGCAATAAATAAAATATACAGTAAAAAAAGGAAACAAGTAAATAGTTAAAAGCAGCCATGGTAAATATGCACTGTGTAGAATTTCACAGTGACAACAGAATTACTTTCTCTTTTAGTGACCATCTTCCAAAAGCTATAAAACATGTATTTCACCATATAAAAAATAATATTCTGAAAAGCAGTTGAAATGGGACAAAAAGTTTATACACTATGCAGTGCATATTTTGCCTTTTGAATGGGAATTGTGTAGGACATGACGTGTTGTTTCCACAATATTTGTCAATTGGCACTGGTTCGTCTTTAATGTAATTTTCATTTAGGCCGTGCTTGTGTGTAAAGTAGTACTGCATAATGTAAGGAATCATTATCCAATAAATATTGTTTTTTTCCTTATTTTCTTTATATCATGAAATACAGTTTACAGCATTTGTATGCAGATCACTTGAAAGAGAAAGTAGTTTGTTTGTTATGGCCTCAAATTCTACAAATATCACCTTTAATAAGCACAAGTAAAAAAGTATGTTTTAAAACATTTCTTAAAAAGTCTAATTCACTACAAGCATACTTTCATACGAACTCTGATTATTCAGTGTGTAGTGATAAAAAGAATAATCATTTGTATATTTTGAACATGACATGTAGTGTGTGAACTGACAATCATAAAACAGCAATGGTACTGACATTTACCATGTTACAAATTTAGATGACCTAATGACTGGTACAAGTTGTGCTGTAGACAATGTCTGCATGGGTTTTCCGTCACTACCTGTCAGAACCATTCAATATTTGTTCCTGGAGAATGTTGTCCCTACTTGTGTATAAGTGCTGCATTTTTAATTGATCCATCTTAAAACTCTTGAATACTATTTGGCGACTGGGGATGTGCAATGAGAGAGTAGCTTGTTTGTAAGTGCTTACTTTGTGAGGACACTGGTGATACACCAGAACTCTCTGGGCTAGTTTGAGGAATATTAAGAACAACTAAGCCAAAAGTGAGATGGTATTTTAAATAACAATGATTTCATACCTTGATTACATTAAGACACAATCACATAAACTCACAAATGATTTGTGGGAATACTTGGGAAAAGATGTCAGAATTTTTTTTCACAAAAACTTTACAAGATTTTCAATAAACAAATAATAAAAATCCCAGTGTTTGTTTTGTTACTTGGTTGCCAGAATCTATGCCCTGCTTCAAACCCATGGGAAAATAAAAAACATTTCAGGGCCAGTCATCACCTGATGCTTCCTCCTGCTACAGACGTCACTAGCGATGAGCTAGCAATGCATGTTTAGAACCCGCTGTTGGCAAACAAATACTGCTTTCATTCTGTTTTTAAACTGATGGGTTGAATCACTGTAAAATGCAATGTTAAACATTGACACAGTATATGCTGCTGTGATCAATAATTCCACTCCAAACATAGTTAATGTTCACTTCCACTTTCAGATCAGTTTTCTCTCTCTACATGTTTGCATTGAAGCTCCTCATTGAAGTATATGCTCATATCTGACCCAGACTGTATGGTATCAACAATGGAAATCCGGGTGCAGTTTGAAGCAGGTAACAGCAGAGAGCGCTGTATGTCCATACCATGAAGCTGGCTCCGAATCAGTTCACCAAAAGGACATCTTCATACGTTGTCGTTCTGAGGAAAGAAACACATTTAGAGCACTAAATTTCACTTGTCTCATTCTTCGTGGAACGCTTGGTGGCGCAAATCTATTTAGCTTTCACCCATCCACCTCTGTCAGATCTGAAAACACTGATGGTATTAGTGGCAAATGTTCTTTGGATGGGGGCGATGGAACTCTGGTCTTTGAGTTTTGCCAGGGAATTCCGCCCCACTCACCTGTCACAGCAGCAGAAAAAGGAGCAGGGCGAGGTCTCCAGACCCCGGAATTTCCCAGAGCAGGGCGTGTCCGTGCACTCGGCGATGAAGGCGTGCAGGTCCGTGATGTGATGGGGTTCCTGGGTTTGGTGCTGAAGGGAGAAGATGGGAGATGTGCATCCATGTTCAAGTCTCACTCTTGTTTTGTTAAAGGGGCAATTGACGGTCACAAACATTGAACTACAGAAGTATTATAAAAGCTGGTCACCGTGCACTTTGATACGTAAGTGTATTTACTAACGACATATTCAATTACCCAGAGGGACTGACAGTAAGTGTTGCAGTTTGTACCACAATGAGTTCGGTGTTCATTGTGAGGAATGTAGTGGAAATTTTAATGCACAAAGCAACTACACGGACTGTGTGGAAACAGCTATATGCCTCAACTTCCAATTATTGTAACAGACAAACATAATTATGACATGCTCATCTTTGTGTACTAAAACCCCATTAAAAGTAATACAATTACTGTGTCATTTCTGACTTTATTATTTTTATTATGTTTTTAGATACTGCAAAATGTACCCTGCATCTCATTTCAAAGTATAGTAGCACAATCATTTTTTAGATTTAAATCTAAAAGCATTAGGCAAAAACAAGGGTGTTTGGCTTCACCTTGATTGTCTCGTAAGCGCCGGTGATGAGGGCGATGAAGAGGGAGAGCACCATGTAGATGAAGAGGGAGATGAAGGTGTAGAGGTAGACCTGGCTGAACACCCACACCAGCGTGCTGCTCTCCTGCATCTCCGAGAAGGTCACAAACATGTCATCACCGTTGATCAGTGAGAAGAGGCACTCAGACACCATGGAGAGAGAGCGGAACTGATGGAGAAAGAGAGAGAGCAAGAGAGGGGTATACAGGTCAACTGCATTACAAGCATGTCCTACCACCGCTTAATGAAGTGAATGATCTCTATAATATTGAACCCAGCCGTCTCGATGGATGTTAATTGGGGACGCCGGGCTCGCATTACGTTCGGGCCCAGAGTGAATGGATGTTAATTGGGGCCACTGGGCTCGCATTACGTTCGGGACCAGAGTAAATGGAATGGCGTGTAGCGCTTCAAACCCATTGTGTGATACCGTTCAGTTTCCCCCAGTCCGGACAGTAATGCAAGCCCGGCGTCCCCAATTAACATCCATTCACTCAGGTCCCGAACGTAATGCGAGCCTGGCGTCCCCAATTAAGATCCACTGACCGCGGCTGATTAAACCAATATCGTAACACATTGCAGGTCCTACCACTGCTTAATGAAGTGAATGAACTCTAATATTGAACAATATTGAATGTTGTAACACATAGCATGCATGCAATCATTGAAAATGATTGAAGATTTGCACCCATGTTGGTGTAGTGGTTGTGCCTTGCCGACATCAATTTGAGCCCAGGCTTAGCCACTGTCTCTGCCCTTCCTCTCCGTCTCCCTCTACACACCTGCCGCTCCCTCTACACACCTGCCGCTCCCTCTACACACCTGCCGCTCCCTCTACACACCTGCCGCTCCCTCTACACACCTGCCTCCCTAGCCTATGTTTCATATTGTTCTGTTGTTAAAAATAACTTAAAAAAGAATGCCACCCCAAAAGTAATAATTCATACATTACACTGTGTGCACAATTATTAGGCAAGTCAGTATTTTGACCATATCACCATTATTGTGTATGTGTTCCAACTCCAAGCTTTATAAACTGGAATGCTTATTGGATTTAAGCATATCATGTGTATTTGTGTAATGAGGGAGGGTGTGGCCTAAGGAGATCAACACCCTACATCAAGGTGTGCAAAATTATTAGGCAGCTTCTGTTCCTCAGGCAAAATGGGCAAAAAACTGAAATTTTATTGACTCACAAATGTCACAAATTATTAAAAGTCTTTCACGGGATGCAGCACTCTTGAAACTGCTAAGATATTGGTGCGTGATCACAGAACCATTAAACGTTTTTTTTGCAAATAGTCAACAGGGTCACAAGAAATGTATTGAGAAAGACACAAATGAACTGCCAAAGATTTTAGAAGACTCAAACATGAAGCAACCAGGAACCCATTATCCTCCAGTGCTGTCATATTCCAGAACTGCAACCTACCTGTAGTGCCCAGAAGTACAAGGTGTTCAATGCTCAGAGACATAGCCAAGGTAAGGAAGGCTGAAACCCGACCACCACTGAACAAGACAAGTTGAAACGTTACACCTGAGACCTGCCAATTTATAGAAGACTCTTTCTGCCAGCAGTGGTACAGAAAAGACTGTATCTTTCAAGACCATGATTTTTGTGCAGGACAATGGTCCATCGCATGCATCGAAGAACCCCACTGCATGGCTAGCCACTAAAGGTCTTAAAGTTTAAACAATAATGACAAGGCCACCTTCCTTACCTGACCTAAACCTTATTGAGAACTTGTGGTCCCTTCTCAAACTGACGATTTATGGTGAAGGAAAACAGTACACCTCTCTGAACAGTGTCTGGGAGGCTGTGGTTGCTGCTGCACAAAAAGTTGATCGTCAACAGATCAATAAACTGACAGACTCCATGAATGGAAGGCTTATGACTGTTATTGAAAAGAAGCGTGGCTATATTGGTCATTGATGTTTTTGAAATGTCAGAAATGTTTATTTGTACATTTTTGTTGTTTGTTTGTTATTCTCACTTTAACAGATGAAAATCAACAAGTGAGATCTTTTTTTCTTCATTTGGTTGCTTAATTTTTCTGCAGACTAATAGTTGCCAAACAATTGTGCACACATACCCTGCAAAAAAAAGACTACAAAAATAAGAAAAAAACAAGAAATACAAGGTATTTCTTGATCGTAATAAGCAAAATAATCTGCCAATGGAACAAATTACACAGATTTCTAGGGCATATTTACTAAAAACAAGTGTTATTATCTAATACAAATATAGCTTGTCAAGTAAATATGTCTTATTTTAAGTATGGTTAGAATTTTTTGATCTGAATACAATAAATATACTTTCATGCCAATGGAACATGATTTTTAAGACAGGATTTTTTGCGGTGTAGATATTCTCTAAAGAATAACAAAATCTCAATTTTACTTTCATAACTATTCAGGTTTGAGGTGTATTTACATTTTGGATTGACCCAGGGCACTGTAGTTGTTCAATAATAAAATGAATCCTCAAGAATACATAGTCTAGAAATTGTACACAGTGTATATCGCATTAAAAAAAATGCAGGCATTGTTTGGCAAGGGCCAAGAAATTCTACATCAGATTATTGTAATTACAATTTCACAATAGGCAATTACTTTGCAAAATCCAACAGTGCTTCTTGGTACATTTAGTTGTAACATTGAATTTGGTTCACGTAAATTTACAAAGTTCTCTGTTTAATCTGTCCCCTTAGTTGCGATCTATACCTGGCTCTATGCACGTGTTTGGCTGGTCTCCAAAATGGCGGCTTCCCCTACCTTGACGTGATAGGGCCCGAGCACGATCCAGCCACAGAAGCAGTAACCCAGGTAGATGACTGCAACACAGCAGCAGAAGCGGATCACATTGGGGAACGCAGCTCGTAGGGTCACGATCAGGATCTGAGAGACAAAAGACAGATTAGACTGTGTGTGCATGCCTGATCCATGCATTCTCACCAGGTGGGAGACAGCTATTCCTAGCCTAGGGGTTAGGTTTGGGGGGAAACATACAATTTGACATAACATTAGAATTGAGATTATTTTAAGGTCAAAGCATTCTACATTAGCATTAGGCATTATGGCTTGTTAACTTCAGGCAAAAATGTAGGATACTAAGGTTAAGGTTAGGGCTAAGGAATGGAAAACATTGATTTATTTGAGTTAAGTCTCAGGTTCCCTCAAGGACAGATAGACAAATGTGTGTGTGTGTGTGTGTGTGTGTGTGTGTGTGTGTGTGTGTTTGTGTGTGTGGCTGCACATACTCTCTGCAACTTACATTATACTTCTGGAAGAAGGTGAGGTAGCGAATAACTCCAACCCAGACCAACAATGTGGATGTCCCTAACAGGATGCCACACACGTCATAGGACGAGGAATTCTGGAAGGAAAGAAGCATTACTGAAAGGTCTAATACAAAACAAAAACACTATAAGCTTTAACCAACATTATATATTTTTTCAGTGTTTCTCCATGTTTAGGAAGAAACCGATGCAGCTTTTGATCTTCAAGTTGAAATCTATATTTCTATTTCAGTTAATACCAGCAGTAGAAATCTATATTTCTATTTCAGTTAATACTAGCAGTTGAAATCTATATTTCAATTTCAGTTAATACTAGCAGTTGAAATCTATATTTCAATTTCAGTTAATACTAGCAGTTGAAATCTATATTTCTATTTCAGTTAATACTAGCAGTTGAAATCTATATTTCTATTTCAGTTTATACTAGCAGTAGAAATCTATATTTCTATTTCAGTTAATACTAGCAGTTGAAATCTATATTTCTATTTCAGTTAATACTAGCAGTTGAAATCTATATTTCTATTTCAGTTAATACTAGCAGTTGAAATCTATATTTCTATTTCAGTTAATACTAGCAGTAGTTAACTATACTGTCGTTTTTGTAATCTTGGCAGAAACTGGATTTTTCCCTTCTTACAATACTCAGAATGTGGCAGTACAGTAAATGTAGTACAATGTCAAGCGAAGTTAGATACTCATGGACACTGACCTTGGACTCGATGCAGATCTTGATGATGCTGCCGGTGATGGTTAAGACATCACTGATGATAAGGAGGATGTACCAGCCGTTGATGAACTCCATCCTTTCAGCCCAGCTTACACTACGGCCCATATTGGTCTTGAAGAACTCAACGAATTCCTGGTAACCAGAGAGGGGCAGGTGGAGTGAAAGGGAGTAACCAAAGTAGAAGTACCTTCAACGATTCCACCTCTCTGCCTTTCTTTACTTTAAAATAAATGTAGTCACAATCTCACTATATACTGTACACTCTATTTAAGATGCAGTGTGGGACGTACGGCTTGCAGTATGAGGCCTCGAAGGATGGAGCGTCCACACAGCACCAGAGACAGCAGGCATACCATCGCCACAGCCACGTCGAACGTTAGCCGCGTGTAGTTCTCAGCTGAGAGATAGAGAGAACGGTACACTGTAATGTCATGTGAAGGCCAAATCATAATGGCTGTAGGGCAGTTCACCTAGCGTGCATGAGATGTTTGTCTTCGCACTTGATGGGTTTATCTGCATTGTTACTGGCGTTTGCACACAATGAGACGTACTGTATATCCCTTAACCGCACAGTATACTACAGATTCCCGACCTGGCGCATGCCAAAGTGATGTCTTGGGAGCGCCGTAACCATTTATACTCATGCATGGTGCTCGTGACACAAGTCTTCATTTAAACAGAAGTGTCGCAATTGAGGAGAGGCTACCGACTTGGATATTTTCACAGACTAGAAGAACAAGAAAAAGGTAATAATAATAATAATAATAATGCATTCAACTTATATAGCGCTTTTCTTCCAAGGAACTCAAAGCGCTTTACACAGTGAGGGGGAAAGCCCACCTCATCCACCACCAATGTGTAGCACCCACCTGGGTGATGCACGGCAGCCATTTTGCGCCAGAACACTCACCACACATCAGCTATCAGGTGGACAGGTGAGTAGTGATATATGCCAATTAGGAAGGAGGGGGATTATTAGGTGGCCGTGATAGAAGTAAGAGGCCTGGTTGGGAATTTGGCCATGACACCGGGGTTAACACCCCTACTCTTACAATAAGTGCCAGTGGGATTTTTAATGACCACAGAGAGTCAGGACACCCGTTTAACGTCCCATCCGAAAGACAGCACCCTACACAGGGAAGATGTCCCCATCACTACCCTGGGGCATTGGGAAAGATCTTTAGACCAGAGGGAAGAGTGCCCCCTACTGGCCCTCCAACACCAGTTCCAGCAGCACTGGTCTCCCATCCAGGGACTAACCAGGCCCAACCCTGCTTAGCTTTAGAAGCAACCCAGCAGTGCAATACAGGGCTCTATGCTGCTGTGTTATTATGAATCGTTTACAGTGCACTTGAACCCGTCCATGCTTCCTCTTTCCATTTTTTAGCACCACTGGACCAAAAGAGCGATGCGCACCCTTGGCTCGCGCGCTTAAAATCCCTGCGCCCGGTCGGGTGTGTTAAGTATACTGCAGGCATTACTGACTCCATTGTAGACACACCAGAATTTCCCTCATTGTTACATGAGATCTTCAATGTTTCTGTGATGGATTTGTTGTCAAACACAAATGTAGCCAACACTTTTGCCCTCACAGTAAGTAACAATTTAAAAAAGCAATGAAAATGAGAAGCTAATGTAGATTGTAGTAGTGAATGTAAATCAATAAAAAGCTCTGCAGAAGAATAAATCTGATAATTCTGATGAGGACATTATGACATTGTCTAAGGTGTTTTTGACTTTTATAATGCATTATATTGAATGCTCCATTTAGCTCAGTTGGTGGGGCATGCTGCTTTGACGACAGGGTTGTTGGTAGAGGTCGACCGATATGGGTTTTCTCAGACCGATGCCGAT
>JACXGM010033628.1:0-12114 GCA_016801145.1 Umbra pygmaea
ACACACACACACACACACACACACACACACACACACACACACACACACACACACACACACTCCAGTGTTACATCCTCCAACATAAACACAGTATTTCACCCACAATCCTTTCATCATACAGGAAGCTCTGCAAATGTTGTGCAGAACATTTACATAAAAAATATGTGTACATATCGATGGCCTACATGTATCTATATTAAGGCCGTGTGTGTCATCAGACACAAAAAATATTGAAGGTATGCTTCTGACAGAGGGTGAAGATATAATGAAACACTGCGAGCATTAACAGCTGCATGTTGTACTGACGTCTCTGTGTTCACGGTGAAAATTCATCAAAACATTCTCATGTATATCATATTTTATTGTTTCTGTCCCATACATTTAAGACATCAAACCTGACCTCACATTCTGTTATTTCTTAGGAAGGACACACATTGTTTTTTAAAATTGATATTGTAGGAATAGAAAAGGTGAGATAAAAAATTGGTTTGGTCTTTGACTATGCAGAAAGCTTTACCGCTGCAACGGACGTCGTGAGGGACAGGTGGTCAATAGAAGCTCATCTGTTGGAGTCACAGGAGGAGAGAAAGCCTCAGGCAGAGCCCAGGGCACATCACTACTGAGAACACTCCCACAAAGAGGGGCCTGAAAGCTGCTGGCTTACTGTTCCAGGGTGTTTTCATTCGGCTAGGCCCTCCCTGAATGTTCTCCCACACACACAAACACACACACACTTTCACCCGCAAGACGATAACTTCCATTTTACATATCTCTTCATAACTAGTATTTAACATATCTCTTCATAATTTCAAGCTTTTCAGTCGGTACGTTTCCGGCTCCTGGTTTCTCATTAAAGCTATGCTAATTGAATGTGGCGTAATGGACATATGGAAATAGCTCTGTCGTTCATCGTTAGGCTTTTAATTGCCTAACGATGAACTTCCCCACCTTTTGAAGAATAAGTCCTATCTTTGAAACTGAACCCTATCCACTATAAAGTATAGTGCACTTTTTCTGACTCTGGCCCCATTACCTATAATATATTGACCTACTGTCAACTAGGTCCCCAATCCCTGAACAGCTTCGGACCAGAAGATGTAGTGTTAACATTATTGACAGTTCGCTTGTGTTTTTTAGGTCGATGGAGGTCCTGATAAGTGTGAACCATGGAAAGTCGTTCATCTCCAGTTCCTTCACCATCAACGCCTCGTCGTGTGTGAGTCTATGCGTCTGCTGCTTCCGTCCTGTTCGTCTATACAGTAGGACACATTAGGTGTTCATGTCATCTGTGTGCATCATCAGCTTGTCTGCCTCTGACGGTGTTTGTGTCCATCTAACTGTTGTTTGTGTCCTCAGTCGGACGGCTCCGTGGTGGCCATAGTGTTCCTGGTGTTGTTAATTCTGGCAGCGTTGGCGGCAGCCTGGTGGCTCTGGCCTCTGTGCTGCACTGTGGTAGGTATTCGACATGCAGCCTGGCATATGTTAGTCACGTGATCCCTGTTGAATAGGCAGTGCAAAAAAAAACTGGAAGAAGCATGTAAACGATCTTCAAAAAATAAGCACCTGCTAATGCGTTGCTGACAAGATAAGGTGTTTATTGTGATCAATAATAAATATATTTTTTATTTAGTAACATAGACAAGAAGCCACATTAATATCAATCAACAGAACAATAAAAACAAACACTTTTACACAATTTCACCCTCACAGGACCCTCACGCTATTTTTTCGATAACAGTGGTCCAAAACTCGTAGAAAAATTTGTATCACGCACACAGGATATTAGTTCCATATAATATTTCCAGTTTTGGCAGGATGTGTAATATTATTTTCAAAGGGAAAAGTCTGGATGTAATACTCTCTTCACTTAGCCATGATATTCCAAGTTTGGTGGATATGATGACAAGGGACACACATCAAACCTACAGTATGGCAAACTACACAAAAACTACACATCAAACCTACAGTATGGCAAACTACACAATTCCACTTTAACAACCAGTGGCCAAAAGTCATGAAATATATATTTAACACAATAACAAGTTTATAGTATTTATTTGGTTTCTATTTGATTATTATTATTATTATTATTGCTTTATTTTAAAAATCTCTTGACATTTTATTCACCACTTCTGTATTTAAATTGCAGACATGTAAATCAAGTGTGATCAATTGGTCCTGAATACTCCCCAACAAGTCCCACACATCTGGAGGTGATACCGAGAGCAGCATCACTCATTCTGTCAACCTGAATGTTCTTCCTACCATATAAAATAGTACAGCATACAGAGCCTGTCTCCAGTGCCAAACCATTGCGTCCCTCCCTCCCTGGCCTGATGCTCTGTCTCGTACTGAACAGTTGTGCCTATGTCAGCCATGCTCAGAAGCCTTACTTAGTCCCAGAGATGAGCTGATCTAAACTACAGAGCATTTGCCGGCTGATAACCTCTGAAGTCCTGGGCTTTGGCTTCACTGTTAAGATATTATTCATATTACCAGTGTTATTTTATGGTGCTGCAAACTCTCAGCAGGAAGCAGATGCGTCAGTAAGAGCAAACAGAAAACAGGAAGTGAACAAGAAGACAGGAAAGGACATAAAATAGTTACCTTCGAGATGAGGATGTGTTAACTCTGTGACACTTAATACTTAAGAGAGCTATAAAAATATATATTTTATCTTTTTGCTGTTCATGAATGTTTAATTTGGTGGGTGATGTATAATTATTTATCTTTGGCTGTCTATCCCACCAAACCTTTCCCCAAATGCAGAACAAAGAAAATTCATACACATGAATCTTTTGCCACTGAAAAATTTAGAAAAGACAATGAACACATAATACTTCCACGCCGTAAATAAGGTCTGTATATGACATTATTCACTCTTTCTCATCAATACAGGATTGTAAGACTATACTATATCATCCCCTATCCAACAACAACAGTCTTCATACAACAATAAAAACATTAATGATAATAATAACATTAATAATAATACTTACATTAATAATAATAATAATAACATCAATAATGATAATAACATTAATAATGATAATAACAACAACAATAATACTAATAATATTAATAATAATAATAACAATAATAACATTAATAATAACAATAATAATAACGTGGACAATAATAATAATAACATTAACAATGATAATAATAACAACATTCATAATAATAATAATAACAATAACAATAATAATAACATTAATAATGAAAGTAATAACAACATTAATATTAATAACATTAATAATAATAACAACATTAATCATAATAACATTAATAATAATAATAACCCTTCCTGGAACCCTGGGACTTTGTCCAGGATGAGACGGAAGCATATTTTGGAAAACCAATAAAGGCATTCAAATTTAAAGCCCCTGCAGCATGTCTGGCCGCCGCCGTGTTTGTCTTGGTGCTGCAACTGCTGCTGCTCTCCATTAGGGACGGGAGGCGAGGAGGGAAGGAGGAGAGGACGAGAGGAGGAGAGGAAGAGTGGGCCATGTGCGGGTTGTTAATATTTAAACCCCCAGTCTGTCAGGTTTCAGATGGGCTTCCGCAGATAGGATGAGTGTGTAAGAGGAGGACTGGATAAATACACACACTCACAAATGGTAACACACAACTTATTTTAAATTCTTTTAAATAATTTTATCAAATATTGTCTACAATAAAGAAATTACATCTGATATGTTTAATTTCCTTCATGTAAATACCTAAATGTGTTAAGATACATTTAACACGCACACACACTTTATGTGAATACCAAAATGCATTAAGATACATTCAACACGCACACACACTTTATGTGAATACCAAAATGCATTAAGATACATTCAACACGCACACACACTTTATGTGAATACCAAAATGCATTAAGATACATTTAACACGCACACACACTTTATGTGAATACCAAAATGCATTAAGATACATTCAACACACACACACACTTTATGTGAATACCAAAATGTGTTCAGGTACATTCAACACACACACACTTTATGTGAATACCAAAATGCATCAGATACATTCAACACACACACACTTTATGTGAATACCAAAATGCATCAGATACATTCAACACACACACTCTTTATGTGAATACCCAAATGTGTTCAGGTACATTCAACACACGCACACACACTTTATCTGAATACCAAAATGCATTCAGATACATTTAACACACACACTCTTTATGTGAATACCCAAATGTGTTAAGATACATTCAACACACACACACACTTTATGTGAATACCAAAATGTGTTCAGATACATTCAACACACACACACACACACTTTATGTGAATACCAAAATGCATTCAGATACATTTAACACACACACTCTTTATGTGAATACCCAAATGTGTTAAGATACATTCAACACACACACACACTTTATGTGAATACCAAAATGGGTTCAGATACATTTAACACACACACACATACTTTATGTGAATACCAAAATGTGTTCAGATACATTCAACACACTCACTTTTCTTTTTCTATTTTCTGTCGGGCCAGAGACCTAATATTAACATGAGATAAAATCAAATCTTTCTTAGTGTGGACCTACCAAAATGCCTTGTGGGTACTGTTGTTTCATGGTCTTTTGAGGGCATCAGGGCCTACATGTACACAAATGTGGGTCACACACACAGGCAGTAAGCTGTCATTGTTGACTATAGTGGCTCCACTCTGCTGTGCATTTCTGATCATGTTTTTCACATTTTCCTCATTGTCTGTCGAAACGGTGCAAAATGTCCACGTTGCTAGAGCATAACATTTTTTATTTCTGTTATAATAATTCCCATGTAGCCCAATTTTTTGTCAAAGTGGCCTTCACGTGAAGTCCCTACTCCTAGCATCATTGCCAGATAGGTTGACTTGTCGGTAATGAAAGTGCGTCGTTTTAATTTGCAAATATGCTATTTGCCACTGATCCAGTATCACGATAAGTCTCTGAAACAGCTTGACTCCACATGGAAAGAGTCTGCATCACAAATAGAACACTATTCCCTATTTAGGGTGGCTACTTAAGACCAGTGGCCATGACGACTTGGTCAACAGCGTTGCTCTCTGAAATGAACAGGGGGCCGTTTGGGACACAGAACAGTTTAGCGAGTTTAAACTGATTGGATTAGCATTAGCAAACTCCAACTGGACAGTTAATGGAGCGGTCCATATGGGGTTGGCTGTGATTGGCTGTGATTGGTGGGAGGAGCCTGGTGTTGCAGCTTTTTGCTTGTTTAGGCTAAATGTCAGATGGTGGAGCACACACACACACAAACGCACACGTGCGCATGTCAGATGATTGTGTATCCAGCGACTTAGCTAGTTTATTAATTACCGTGCGAGAGCTGAACTCCGTCACCATGCTAGCTGTTAGCACCCCTCCCCCACCACATCTGTCTGTCAGGTAGAGAACTACTAGCCTCGTTCTGTAGCACCAGACTAACAGTCATTCGTATAATGCTTTATTTATCCCACAATATGTCCAGGAAATCTGCTGCATAATTACTTAATAAAAGGAGCTAATCCACCAATAGAGGGTCAGCCTAAAATTATGTTAATCATCATATACTGCCTGAATGGGTCTATCAACAGACAATATTACTGGATATTTGTAGAGCAACTTATAAGGCCAAGAGCAATTAATCAACCTTAATTGATTATATTAAGTACATACAGTATGATAACGATTGTTGATAGTAGTGAATATTCTGCATGTACATTTGTTTGTGTATAAAAATATCAGATTTGATGAATGCCACCAAGCTGTTATTTTTGCAATAGCATAAAATATATTGCATCTATACGACTGAATATTTGAGTGATAAAAACTGAAGGGACAATAGGAGCTGATCCAGGAACTGCTCACCACTGACCAAATCATACTATTGATTATATCTAAAACTGATCCCAGATCAGAGCTGCTGGCTGGTTTCCTTGTTTCCCTGTCTGTTGAACATATCAGTGTCAGGGCTGTGCTGAGGCAGCGCTCCATAGCCAAAGGGACTAAATGTCCTTGTTGACTGAGGCCTGCCCAGCGTGTGTCCGGGGGAACACTTCGTATGCAGGTCTGAAGCAGGTGAAGGCATCTTGTCTTTGAGTGGAATCACATTGTGGACAACCTGCTAGTCAATCAGATATGTCAAAGGCCCCTGATGGATACGACTGGACTGCTGGGTACATCACTCAGAAACAGGGGGAATCAGGGAGCACCAGGAGGGACCACAGAGGACCAGGGAGAATCAGGGAGGACCAGGAGGGACCACAGAAGACCAGGGAGAATCAGGGAGGACCAGGAGGGACCACAGAGGACCAGGGGGAATCAGGGAGCACCAAGAGGGACCACAGAGCACCAGGGAGAATCAGGGAGGACCAAGAGGGACCACAGAGCACCAGGGAGAATCAGGGAGGACCAGGACGGACCACAGAGGACCAGGGAGAATCAGGAAGGACCAGGACGGACCACAGAGGACCAGGGGGAATCAGGGAGAATCAGGGAGGACCAGGAGGGACCAGGGAGAATCAGGGAGGACCAGGAGGGACCAGGGAGAATCAGGGAGGACCAGGAGGGACCACAGAGGACCAGGGGGAATCAAAGAGGACCAATCATCAATCAAGCAATCAAATTTATTTATAAACCCCTTTTTACAATAGCAGTTGTCACAAAGTGGTTTGACAAACACCTGATCCGAGACCCCCAAAAGCAAGCAACACAAGTGATGCACAGTGGCTAGGAAAAACTCCCTAGTAGGTGGGACCTGGGAAGAAACATAGAGAGAGGCCAGACTCATGTGGGTGGCCAGTCCTCGTCTGGCTGTACTGGGTGGGGGATCTGAAGTTACGCAGCCCATTGTAATAAGGTCACTTTGTTTATCAGTGTTCAATTAATGTACAACAATGAAGATATGATGGATGGGCTGTGACCATAGCCTTTATGTAGCATCAATACAGTTCGGTGGTCTTATGAAGGGAGAAGGTAAAGCCCCCTGGAGATGAATGCTGGCATCACCAGGTGGAAACGTGATCATCAACCGCAGTGATGTAGGATCTAGCACAGCAGCGGGTTGGGCACAGGACGGGGACAGGAAGGAGTCATCAGGCCACATGGTCCTGTCGCATGTTTCAAGGGTTTGGGTCCTCCTAGGACCAGGAGGGACCAGGGGGAATCAGGGAGGACCAGGGAGGACCAGGGGGAATCAGGGAGGACCGGGGGGACCAGGGCCTCATCTCTCAGGCTGGCTCAGAGTCTCCACTGCTCTCTGCTCCTCACGGATGTTAATTATCTCCTCAGGACTTTGTGGTCGGGGATTGCTGCTTGGGAGCACTGAACACTGTCCAATTAATTACCAGGCCTATGTCCCAAATGACACTCTGTTCCCTCCTTAGGGCCATCCTTTTAACCAGGCCCAAGTGTAGTGCCTAGTACAGACTAGGGTGCAGTTGGCGATGCAAGCCAGATTTCGGGGAAGCCGTGTTCGCCCCAAAGGCTGTCCCCTGTCATCAAGCTTATCTGGAACACCTCCTGATTTTGTGATTTTGCACCAGCAGCCCCTTTGTTGGTTCACACGCACGCACACACACGCACACACACGTGCACACACACACACACACACACACACACACACACATTGCTGACAGAGTCACTGTCACCTGTCATGCATCACCTCGCCTCAGTCATCCCTGTCTGGGCCTGTTGAGATGTTCCTGTGTCTCCATACTGACAAGCTCTTCTGACAGCTCCCTGTTTACCTGCTCTGTGTGTTTCAGGTCATCAAGGACCCCCCTCCTCCACCCCCAACACGGCCCCCTCCTCCAGTGAGTACGCACACATACACTCGAGACACAGACTCCCGCTTATTTTCCTGTTTCCGTCTCGTGCCTCTGTGTTCAACCAGAGGAATGTGTATCATGTTGCCCCACAGAGCTTTAGGTCCACTAAAAGTCTGCATGTCTCACAAACATAAACATGTTTTCATCACACAGAAACAAATCCCCAAAATCACTTCCTCATTTCAATGCTAGCTAGATTGTGTTCTCCAGGCGGTTGTGTGCACACCAACAAGTCAGATTTTTTAGTAATATTTGTAATTAATGCATACTGGTGTGTGTGTGCATTGTGTGTGTGTTGATGATTTACCTAGGTTGTGTGGTTGTGTCTACGTATGTTTTTTGTGTTTGTGTGTAATTGTGCTTTGAATGATTTTTCTATAATGTTGTGGGCTTTTGTTATATTGTGTATTTGTGCGGTCACGACTGACATACGTGTCTCATGAGTGTAGGAGCCAGAAGAGGAGGATCCACTCCCCAAGAAGAAGTGGCCCACGGTGGATGCCTCGTACTACGGAGGAAGGGGAGCTGGAGGCATCAAACGCATGGAGGTACGCCCCTTAGAAATGGAGCTCCAGATATATTTCTCTTTTAAGTGGAGTTTCTAATCTTATTCAAGTTATAAATGGAAGACCACCTACTTCTCCTGCCTTAGTATTACTAAACACTGTTTAATTTCTACTCCCATTGTAATCGGATAGTTCACAGAGTGTAAACCAACACTGGCACCAGTGTTTGTGATCATCTGGTACTGAAATGCCACCTCTTCGTTAGCACAGCGTGTCCTGAATGACGGCCAGCATGTGTCGCAGAAAGGAACCAACTGAAAGCCCTTAATGTAGCCTAACAGTCAATGTTGTGTGCTGTCCCTAGACTTCAGGGGTCTGTACATCACAGTTAGAGGATGGTTAGAGGTGAGCGAGAGATTGGTTAGACAATGGTTAGAGGTTGGTTTGACAATGGTTAGACAATGGTTAGAGGTTTGGTTAGAGGTTTGGTTAGAGGTTTGGTTAGAGGTTTGGTTAGAGGTTGGTTAGAAGATAGCTAGAGGTTGGTTAGAGATTGGTTAAAGGATGGTTAAAGCTTTGTTAGAGGTTGGTTAAATGATAGCTAGAGGTGGGTTAATAGGTTAGTTGGTTAGAGGTTGGTTAGAGGTTGGTTAGAGGTTGGTTAGAGGTTGGTTAGAGGTTGGTTAGAGGTTAGTTAGAGGTTGGTTAGAGGTTGGTTAGAGGTTGGTTAGAGGTTGGTTAGAGGTTGGTTAGAGGTTGGTTAGAGGTTGATTAGTGGTTGATTAGTGGTTTGTTAATGGTTTGTTAATGGTTTGTTAATGGCTGGTTAATGGTTGTTTAATGGTTGGTTAGAGGTTGGTTAGAGGTTGGTTAGAGATTGGTTAGAGGTTGGTTAGAGGTTGGTTAATGGTTGGTTAATGGTTGGTTAATGGTTGGTTAATGGTTGGTTAATGGTTGGTTAGAGGTTGGTTAAAGGTTAGGTATAGGTTTGTTAAGAGGTTGGTTACAGTAAGTACACTATACAGTAAGGAAACTGATTTTCAACCACACTGAAATTACAACTCCTGGCTCCTCCCCTTTCCTCTGGTTGTCCTTAGTAACAGGTTATATTTAGGGTGCAATGAAGGTTGACCTGAGGTCTCCATCTGTCACTTTCCTTCCCTACAACTCTGGGCGTTAGCAGGGCTTTGTTCTTCAGTGATTTACATTTGGGAGTGCATACACTTTTCTCACAGGCCCCACGTGGGAATCAAACCCACATCCCTGGCGGTGCATTATGCCCTACCAACTGATCTACACCAGTCTCCCCCTCTGCATAAAGGGACTAGATGTGGTTTCAACATTAAAGCTGATGTTAGCCATCCTTCTGCCTCCTGCTCTGCAGCCTCGAGGACATTTGTGGCGAAGCAGGGTTTTTTAGGAGCTTTAAGAGTCGATCATACCTTTAACTTCACCCAGGAGGCCGGGGCATATTTCTCATCCACCCCCTCCCCTCCAAACCTGTTTTCAAACATCATACCTTCACCTGTTCCCAGTGGCGTTGGAGCCCCCCCTCCCCATCCACTAGTGCCCCCAGCAGAGACACTCGGCTGATCCTCCTAGACAGCCCGTCAACCACTTCTGAGGCTCGCTCTGTCTGGCGGGGTACAGGTTCTGTGGAGTCGTAGAGAGGTTTTGTTTCACGTCAACCTGTCCTTTCTTTGTCTTGACGTAACAGCGGTGCGTTGACTCCTGACATGTTTACGCGCAATGCTGAGAAAACCTGCAGCGAGGGTCATTCAATATTTTATCATTCAGGACAGACGGTATGTACTCCGTCCTAAGCGTGCAAATGTGTTTTTAGATCAGATCAGATGTTCCCCAGGCAGCAGCTGGTTTCCAACTGAGTAATGTGTTGACTAGTGCCGTGGCTTTTCTTCCAATAAATAAATAGATAAAAATAAGTATGATAAAATGCATAATGATATTTTAATATGCAATTGAAGAAGGCATATCCACAATTGTTTTGCTACAGTTTCATCCCAATTGAATTCACACTATTCTCCAATACCCCAATAATTGTTAACATTATAAAATGTTATCTCCAAAACCTTCCACACATAAAGAATTACATCCACAGCCCTCAAAATCAAATAATCGAGTCTGAATCATGCACACGTACTGTACATGGTATCTATTGTTCATGCCAGACATTACTGTTTTTCTCAATTACTTACACAGTTTTTCCCAATTGTTAACACACAAAATGCTAAATTTGGCTCATCGTGTCAAAAATCAACAAACAAAAATTCTTGACACAACACTTGGAGATTAACATCTAACTGCCATGTCAATAAGACATTCTGCAATCACAACTGAACACTCTGACTTTAAAAGGTCCTCTTCGGATCGATAGGAAACACACATGCACATGCACAATAAACAGTCAAAGTAGACTACACACTGGTCAACTGTACTGAAGACACTGCTATCGTTTGTAGTTTGTAAACCGTTTTTATTCACGCAACCAAGCATCAGGTTCCTTCCACCGCAATGCTGAAAAGAATTCCTTGATTGGGTTGAGAAACGTCCACAGCCCTTAAAATCAAATAAGTGACTCAAGTTTGGCTCTACTCGTTGCCCAGCCTGCCTCATAGTCACATTATGGACAAGGACATGGTCACCTAGAGGGGCAGGAATTTCATCTAAGACTTCTTGTCTCCTTGCCCTTCTTCTTCCTCATCCATGGATGATTACACCATCAACCAGAGTGCTTTTTATTTAATTTGAAGTATTCCCTCATCGTCCTCATCCTGCAGGTCTTCCCCTAACTCTCCTTTCTACTCTTTTATGCTCCATTTTTCCTGAACAATTATCAATGTGCCCTTTTTATATTTGACAGAAAAGGAGAACTGGATGGACAGTTTGGTTAACTGGGTTTGTACTGGTGAAGTGGGTTGTAGTGCGTTGGCACTTTGAGTTCTGTCTGGTGACTCATGTATTCTCACAAATGGCACAGGTGTTTTCTCAAAGACAATCGTGCTCACACATTGAGAGTTGTGTGTAGTGTTTTGCAACTGTAGACTGGAATCACAAATTGAGTTGAAGCAAGTAGAATGTGTGCTTGGTTCCTCAGAATTGGTTCAATGTTCTGGAATATGTGCTTGGTTCCTCAGAAATGGTTCATTGTTCTGGAACGTGTGCTTGATTCCTCATAAATGGTTCATTGTTCTGGAATGTGTGCTTGATTCCTCATAAATGGTTCATTTTTCTGGAACGTGTGCTTGGTTCCTCAGAAATGGTTCATTGTTCTGGAATGTGTGCTTGATTCCTCAGAAATGGTTCATTGTTCTGGAATGTGTGCTTGATTCCTCATAAATGGTTCATTGTTCTGGAACGTGTGCTTGGTTCCTCAGAAATGGTTCATTGTTCTGGAATGTGTGCTTGATTCCTCATAAATGGTTCATTGTTCTGGAACGTGTGCATTTGATAACATTAAAAAATGATTTTAATGTTATCAAAATCTTTGAAACCATCACTAAGAAAACAATTTACAGTAATAAACTATGTGACTTGTTCATTACATTTGGTAGGGGTGAGTAGTATATGGTATTTTGAAATCTGAAGTAAATATGTGCAACTACTTCAGTCTTGGTATATGTTCACCTCTTTCTCAACACATCGCTGGAACAAACTGTGAGGTTTCAAAAATTAATCTGAGCTTCTGTTGAGTAGTGTGCATTTCCTACTGAGTAGTGTGTGTTTCCTAGTGAGTAGTGTG
>JACXGM010033629.1:0-12217 GCA_016801145.1 Umbra pygmaea
CCAGTGCCAGTACGGATGGTATAAACCAGTGCCAGTACGGATGGTAAAATCCAGTGCCAATACGGATGGTAAAAACCAGTGGCAGTATCGATGGTATATAACAGAAGAAAAAATAATTTCTATACTTCTTTCTTTGTCTACTTTGCCTGTTCCCCAAGTAAAAAAAAGTATATTTAAATGTACTTGAAATGTATTTTATTTATCCTAAATATACTTCTAATATATTATTTTGGTATGTATATTTTAAAAGTATACTTCAAATATACTTAAATACATTGAATACATACTTATGTTTAACCATAAGTATACTAGAAGTATAATACTGGAGTATAATTTAAATATACTTTTTTTTAACTTGGGTTGTCACGTTGCTATATATCATACACTCATCTAAAGGATTATTAGGAACACCTGTTCAATTTCTCCTTATTGCAATTATCTACTCAACCAATCACATGGCAGTTGCTTCAATGCATTTAGGGGTGTGGTCCTGGTCAAGACAATCTCCTGAACTCCAAACTGAATGTCAGAATGGGAAAGAAAGGTGATTTAAGCAATTTTGAGCGTGGCATGGTTGTTGATGCCAGACGGGCCGGTCTGAGTATTTTACAATCTGCTCAGTTACTGGGATTTTCACGCACAACCATTTCTAGGGTTTACAAAGAATTGTGTGAAAAGGGAAAAACATCCAGTATGCGGCAGTCCTGTGAACGAAAATGCCTTGTTGATGCTAGAGGTCAGAGGAGAATGGGCCGACTGCTTCAAGCTGATAGAAGGGCAACTTTGACTGAAACAACCACTCGTTACAACCGAGGTATGCAGCAAAGCATTTGTGAAGCCACAACACGCACAACCTTGAGGCAGATAGGCTACAACAGCAGAAGACCCCACCGGGTACCACTCATCTCCACTACCAATAGGAAAAAGCGGCTACAATTTGCAAGAGCTCACCAAAATTGGACAGTTGAAAACTGGAAAAATGTTGCCTGTTCTGATGATGGCTCTGCGTTGTCCGTGTGGCATAGTGGGTTAAGTCGCTGCATGGCACGACAGTCTACGTCAGTGGTTCCCAAACCTCTCCTCGGGGACCCCCAGACAGGCCATGTTTTTTTTTCCACCCTGAAATAACACAACTGGTTAAATTAGTCAACTACACATTACACCTTTGACTAATGGAATCAGGTGTGCCTTTTCAGGGTTAAAACATGGCCCTTCTGGGGGTCCCAGAGGAGAGGTTTGGGAACCACTGGTCTACGTCATGATTGCCACAGGTTGAAGCCTGACTATGAGTTCTCTTCCCCAACCGACGATGTTGGATGAACCATGTGTGCTGTACACCTCGCCATCCCACAGATCTGCCCAAAGAGTTGCGGAGTTGCTGGAAGTTCTTTCTTAAATCAACCCATTGAAATTTGCTGGAATGTGATCAAGAGGAAGATGGATGGTCACAAACAATCAAACTAAGAAGAGGTGCTTGAATTTCTGCTCCAAGAGGGGCTTAAAGTCACACAACATCAATGTGAAAGACTGGTAAAGAGCATGCCATATGAATGCCAATTATTATCATTATGCAATTATTACTATACCACCAAATATAGATTTTTGGACACTTCCCAAGTTAACACTGTATTGCGTTGTTTAACAATGATATTGAACGTATTTTCTTTGCATTATTCGAGGTAGGACAACTGCATATTTTTTGTTATTTTGACCAGCTGTCATTTTCTGCAAATAAATATTCTGAATGATGATATTTTTATTTGGAATTTGGGTGAAATGTCAGTAGTCAGGGTCTAGGTAGTCTTTATTATCTCTGAGCGTCAATTAGTTTTACAGCAATTAGAAATCCACAGTCAACCTGCCGAACAACAACACACAATTTACACAACAACAAAATAAACAGAATTAATTCATGTTATTTAGGAGATCAAAAGCAGCAGGGACAAGTTCTATGTTTATCAAATAATCCAAAAACATAAATTGTACCCAAACATTTATTCATCAATATTAAAACCAGAGACACAGATTTTGCAGTGGTTTCCAAGTTTTTTACCAGAACTGTATATTGTGATGTGGTATTTAAGCCATATTGCCCAGTCCTACTTTTAACACAGGAAAGAGAGAACTGAAAAAGGTAGATCATCAGGTGGGCAGGGCGTGCCAGTTAGTAGCCACATAAACATGATTGACATCCATCCAGAATCACATTTCTGTAAGACTCCAAACCCACAGGAAGGCACAAATCTAGGCTGAGAGAACAGGCCTTTGAGGGATAATGAACAGTGACAGAGCACTCCAGTCGCCTTTGTGCCTGACTGCCTGTGAGGCTGGGGGCAGTCAGGGACAGCTCACACACACACACACACACACACACACACACACACACACACACACACACACACACACACACACACACACACACACACACACACTCTCACACACCACACAATGCAAGGCAAGCAGCAGTATTACACAGCTGCTGACTCACCCTCCACAACCTTCAATAGAAATATTGGAGGCTTTGTACTTTGACTCATGGCTTGTCTTTGTATTTCATTAGTTTCATGATTATTAGTAGGACACATTTGTTGTGTGTCTGTCCCAAAATGCATCCCTGTGCCCTAAGTAGGGCCCTATATTGGGGCAGCACATCTCTGAACTTGAGTGCAGTATGGAGATGTAAGGTCACGATGCAGCATGAGTTTCTCCAGACGTCAACTTCGGTGTGTTCTGTGGATCAGAGGAAATTTATGAAAGCGCAGGAAATGTGTTTTTGGTGTGACAGTGTGATGATAACAATGAGTGACACAGCTGTGATGGTTATTTGGGTGGATGGACACAAAAGCGAAGCAACTGTTTTTATTCAATGTGCGCAAAGTAGCTCAAAATCACAACACCTTATCACAGTATACACAGACAACCTTTAACTGTCATTTAAGTTAGCACAGGGCCGGCTACGAAGAGCTTAAATTGTTGTTGAACTTCAGAAAACGATATTAGGATCAGTAATCGTTGCCTATCCAGCCAGATGGATTAGTTTCTTGCCACATTAGATATGCGCTCACATGTGTTGCCACACATACAGTATACGGCATTCAACACGCACAAAGGTTTTATGTCCTTATACAGAATTTGTCTGTTGATGTCTGAATCCTCACAATCATGAAAAACTTTTAGGTTGCCTACAGGGCTTAGCCTTTGAGGGCTCGTCAGAGTGTGTTTGTTTGTGTGAGAAATGATTTGGTGGTTGCCTGGCAGCAGTTAAAAAGTGGGGCTGTCCTCTGCATTGAGCATGTGAGGCTTTCCTGCCCAGCAACACGTGAGATGAGCTTGTCAATCACAGAGACTCCAAAGGCACAGATCAGAGAGATAAACACCAGACGTATCATCCAGCGATATTGGGACTGTTTACACCAAGAGTCAGTCGGTTACTTTAATGTGGGCCACATGCCATATACCGTAGACCCACTCTGAAACATTTCACTGGAAGAATGATTTTTTTTATTTGCCAGCAAAAAACAAGCCATCATACTAGTGATTGGTCGTTCGGGAACGATTAGTTGTTTTTGAACTAATCTTTTAAGTGAACATAATGAATTGAATCCCCACCAAAATAGATTTGTTTGTTTGAGTCTCTTGAACGATCTGTGAAGAACCGTCGATGTAGTTCTCGAACGAATCGTGAACTGGCGGATAAGATTCTGACCCGTTTCCTGTTTCATCTTTATCAGAAAGAAGGCCAAATGTATTTGTGTATTGTATTGTATTGTGTTTATGTAGCTTATACCCAGACCATAACTGATTTTGGGGGGCGGAGGGTATCAAAGTGTAGTGTGAAACTTGTTTTAACATGGTTATACACCAGCAGGCTTCCTGCAAAGACTTCAGCAGCAGGGAGGACTCACTGAACGAATCTACTGCTAGAACGAATTGTTTGCAAACATTTGTTAGTTGATTAATTACCTATATATGTTCATGTCAATTTTGCTATAATTTTTTGTTATAAAAAAGTCCGCGAACAGATGAACGCACCTTAATTGTCAAGTAGTGTTGTGTGGTCACTGCTTACTGTTTATAGTGGGTATAGAAAAGAATCACCCCCATGTAAAATAATCAAATTAAAAAACAGAATCACTGAGTTGGAAAAAGAATCACCCCCATCCTGAAAATGACCCAACCAGGTGTAGTTAATCACCTTCTCAATAGCATACAAAGCCAATTGACTTTCAACTGCGATCTAGGGCTGTGCAATTAATCAAATTTTGATCGCAATTTCAATTTCAGCTCCTAACGATCACAAAAACAATGTAATAGAGAAAAAACAATTATTTTGAACATTGCATTTTGTAGGAACGAATGACACACACAAGCGCACTTTTGTCCCTCCCGAACCTGAAAGCTAAACTCGTTTATTAAAGACGCATTTTACAGTGTAACTCCCTATCCACATGCCGTTGCATTTTTTTTAAAGATGTTGGCCCCATTAGCACAGTTGAGAATGACAGCTCTAGAATGTTGTTGCATAATTTGGACAAGCGTCATAATTTGCCATCTTGCCTCCATTTTACCAGAGTTTCTCTGCGTGCTTTACATGAGAAATGCCATGCAGAAATGGCTGATGAGGTGACAAAGGCAGAGTTCTGATCTATGGTCTACAGTATTATTTTATATATTACAACAAGGTGATTGCGGCAGCTACATGAGTTTACCACATAGCAACGCTGGTACTTTGTTCATTAGTTAGCTTATCACCTTTGTCTGTTTGTGAGTCTTTGTTTTTGGATATTTTATTTGTGTCCTTGCAGCATTGTTAACTGAAAGATTTTTCTTCATTAGATGCCGCATCTCTCAGTACCTCAAAGCAACAAAAATAACGACCCACCACTATCATTGAGCAGTTAATCACGTTCTCGTTCTGTGTTTAGCGCAGGTGTAGTATAGAGCCATGTACTACTTTTGAACAATTATTCTACCGACTGAAGAGCCAGGCTTCATGGAGTGACTTCTATTCAGTCGTTTCTTTAAACTGCTGTTTGCGATTCTACAGCAGACTTAATTAAGCACAGTGATCGTGCGCACATAAAAAACCTGCAGGCAAAATAGAAAATAAGATACGTTTTGAAGTGTTAATTTATTTGCAAATATAATTGAAAGACATAATTGTCTAATCAAATCCAAACATTCAAATGAACTATGTGTTGGTCACCCTCAACAAAGTCAGAAAAAGCACCCTCTCCTGACGTCAGGAGTTTTTCACTGTTTTTGAAAATCATTTTAAATAATCGTGATTTCAATATTGATTAAAATAACCGTGATTATGATTTTTCCCATAATCGAGCAGCCCTACTGTGATCAGCTGTGGGCATTTTCATTAGGTCATTATGAAACAAGCTTTTCCTGAAGCATTTCAGTTCTTGGTAGTGCAACTGAAGACAACAATCAACTATGGTGGCAAGGCATTGTCAAAAGATCTACGGGATAAAGTCAGGAGATGGATACAAAACAATTTCAAAGGCTTTATCAGTGCCTAGAAGCACAGTTAAGTCCATTATTAAGAATTGGAAGGTATTTGTTATAACACAGACACTCCCTGGGTCAGGGTGTCGCTCCTAACTGGATGAAAGAGCCAGGAGGAAACTGTTCAGAGAGGCTACCAAGAGGCCTACAGCAACTCTGAAGCAGTTGCAGGAATTCATGACAAAGAGTGGTCATTGTGTGCATGTGACAACAATATCACAAATTCTTCAAAAATGTGGCTTGTACGGGAGGGTTTCAAGAAAAAAGCCACTCCTCAAGAAAGGCCATATGCAATCACGACTGAGCTTTGCCAAAATGCACCTTGAAGATTCTAAGGCCATGTGGAAAAAGGTGTTATGATCAGATGAGACCACAATGGAATTGTATACAGCTCAACATCTAAATTACACCATTCCTACAGTAAAGCGTGGAGGTGATAATATCATGTTATGGGGTTGTTTCTCTGCAGCAGGGACTGGAGCACTTGTCAGGATAGAAGGAAAAATGGATGGGGCAAAATACTGTCAAATTCTTGAGGAAAACCTCTGCTCTCTGCCAGAAAGTTTTCAATAGGAAGATTTACCTTCCAACATGACAATGACCCAAAGCACACAGCAAAACTGATCACACAGTGGTTGAAGGATAAAAAGGTGAATGTCCATGCATGGCCTAGTCAGAGCCCAGACTTAAACCCCATTGAAAATCTGTGGAATGACTTGAAGACAGCAGTCCACAAACGGTCACCATCAAATTTAACTGAACTTGAGCAGTTCTGCAAAGACGAGTGGTCAAATATTGCAACGTCTAGATGTGCAAAGTTACTAGAAACATATCCCAACAGACTAAAGGCTGTAATTAAAGCAAAAGGTGGTTCAACAAAATACTGAAACAGGGGGGTGATCCTTTTTACAACTCAGTGATTGTTTTTATTTTTTATTTTTTTCTGACATGTTGGTGTTAAATCTTTCACTTGGATGTTATAAGTTGCACAGAGTAAATACAGTTGAATGAAACAAAAACTGTGTCTGTCTTCATTTCAGGCTGCAAAGCAACAAAATATGACTATTTTCTATACCCACTGTATATGTTCAGAATATATTATACTTGATCTCTAGTCCCCTTATATCATATTGTTATTTTGTTTTGCACATCCTTAAAACACGGCCGCTATGTTTTCCTTTTAATAAATGTGATCTAGACCAGAGGTTCCCAGGCCTCTCATCAGGCCCCCCAGACATGCACATTTTTTGTTTTAACCTTACGCTAGAACACCTGATTCAATTAGTCAACTACACTTTAAGCCTATGGATTAATTAAATCAGGTGTGCCATTCGAGGGTTAAACAAGAGCATGGCCGAGTAGAGGGTTGGCAAACCCTGATCTAGGCTGTATGTTGCTGCTAAGTGGTGGCCTGTACTTGGTAGGGACGGAGAGACAGCTATTGTGTCTGTCATTTAAAGACCATTGCACACCTCCAGACAAATGTGGTGCAAATTGTCACGTTGATTTTTGTTTTTTTGTGGGGCTCTTGCGTGTCGAACGGGGGTTTTCACCCTGTGGTGAATTTCTAGTTTGTTTCTTGCTGCCTTTAGTCTCTCCTGGAAGAGAGTGCTCTAATTGATCAGAAAGCCACACTCTGCTCTTTGTCTTTACAGTGATAGCCCCTGTTATTTTGGTAATCCATTCCCCATCACCCTGTCTCTTTTTGCATTTGGGAAAGAGTAGAAGTATGAAAGCATACCTTGTGTGACTGGACACAACAACTATTTTAACTTGCCTATGCAATCAGTGTGTTTTAAGAGTGAGTGGATCCTGTTGGAAGTGACCGGAGTAGCACAAAGCCTCCAGCACACGCAACCCTACTCAGTAAGTCCTTGGTATGCTGTTAGTCAACAGCCAGGAGGATATACTGTAGTTGGGGGAGTAAAAACAATGGTGGTGGTTGTCTGGTACTTGAGTCTGGAATTGTACCGTAATTGTTGGCGGTATAGAAATAGTGCCCTATACAGTCTATGCAAAAGTTTAGGCACCCCTGACAATTTCCATGATTTTCATTTATAAATAATTGGGTGTTTGGATGAGCAATTCCATTTTGATCTATCAAATAACTGAAGGACAGTAATATTTCAGTAGTGAATTTAAGTGAAAATTGAAAGCCGGCTGCTTTTAACTAATGGCCAACGGAGCGCAATCGTCATTGAGAGAAAGCACGGTGCTTGTACTAAAATATGGGCATACCTCACAACTCTAATAATTAAGGGGAACCCAAAAACATTGCAGACCCAGTTTGTAAAAGGAGTTTAAAAGTTTTTCTCACATAGGGGGCAAAACTAAACCCCTCGAAGCATATGTCTGACAACCACTGAACTTTAAAAACTGCATGCGAAATTCCATCATAAAATAGCTTTTTTAAATATTGTTATATTTTCGTGCAATTCCAATGTGTTCTTTATAATTGACGCCTCGCCTACTGTCACAGATTGCGCAGCTGGGTATTTTCCTGTCGGAGACACAAGGTGTTGCTAACATGAATGAACCCCCCTACTGCTGCAATCTAGGCTACCTGCGTACAGGGTTCAAAATTAGCACCATTGGTAAAATTTGCAGGTGGCTGGTAGATTTCGTTCACCAACTAGCCAAAAAAAAAACAATAGTAGTGGCTAGTTAGTGCCATTGAGTGGCTGGTAAAATATGAACATTCACTAACCGTTTGGCTGGTGCCTGGTGGATGAAAATGTCATTTTGAACCCTGCGTTGTGTACAAACAACAGAAGAGCATTGTTGTGACCTCGTGACCGTTAACTCTGCGACCAACCATGCAACAACCAAAAAGCTCAGTGTCGGACTCATTTAAAAAAATTTACAATGATAAAGTTGAGTCTTAATTATGCCAAGCAAAGCGGACATGCCATACCTCCACAACAATGATGCATAGCCACCTGAGATCTGGCAGCATCTTCATCCTCCTCAGGCAGCACCACAGGGTGGGCATCCGGTTTGGCAAATTGACGCAAAGGAGGTAGTGCCTTAAACCTGCATTCTATCTGAATTCCAGCTGGGGGCGATACGTCTGGTTGCAAAAGAGCTTGGTTTCTGTAATAGCCTATGAGAATGAGAGACATAATTTACTTGATTTACTGAGGAAACAATCATTTTCATAATGAGTATATGATCTCAATCGCTAGATTTAAGCGTTCTGCAATTTATCATGATGTAAAATTTTTGAATTATGGTCTCGTAGATTTTAAAATCGCCGATAAAGTGACGTTTAGGGCGTGGCTTTGGCGTCCGTTTGTACGACAAGTCACTCAAATGAGTTGGCAAATGAGTTGGCAATTTACATTTTTTACATTTTGTTTTAATACTGTTTTTCGTTAGCATTCCTATTAATATCAGTTACCTAACTAGATTACTCCTCCCTCTCTCATCTAAAATTGTCACATCCGCAACCAAGATGTCTGCGCCCGTAACGGCAAATTCGAATACCCAAATCAGATCTAAACAAACCAATAGGTGACGTCACACATGGTTTTATCCAGTACTTATACAATCTATCAGCACCCAGCAGTCAATGGCTAGTTTCTTGGGTAGACTCAAGTTGGATGCTAGGCGCATCTATCATATGCTACTTAGCTATCATCTAAATGAGAAGAAATGGCAAAGTCTCCTACTTAAGTGCGCCTGCAACTTCGGTGCCTTCCGAGTGGGTGTTTTCCGCGGCTGGACTATTTGTTAATAGGTTGCGCTCGTGTCTCCTCCCAGAACATGTTGACATGCTAATTTTTTAACAATATGACATATGCCTAAGCGTTAGAAGTTAAGTTGATTAAAACTAATATGTTTGAAAAATAGGTTATTCCTAGTAATGAGGCAGGTTCACATAAATTCATTATGACATTGTTACTTAAAAAAATGTATCCCATACGGAAATCAAATATATGGCCATATACCTATGTCTGATATCGGCATATATGGTGGAAACATCATCACATATATGTACATTTATGTCAAAAATATTCAATATTGGCTGTTTTTATATTTGTGACATTTCCATATTCTTATCTACGTTTACCTATGGTTTACATTGTGTGTAAGTGATGTATAGTGTCTGTCAATGTATATATGAGAGTATTAATAGAAATAATACTATGTTTGTTTTTGCCTTATGTTTGTGTTTCAGTTAACAATTAGCCTATAGTCTACAAATTCAAACAATAATGAATGCTTATGTGTGGGATATTGTTTTTATAATGTATACAGTATATGGGACGGTAAGTTGGGGTATGACATGTATGTCAATTAAATATGTGGTTTTTAAATATATATCACATTTAAATAAGTAATTGAAATATATGGTGATATATTTTAAAATATATATGTTACAGTTTTTGATATATAATGTATGGCCATATATTAGATTTTTTTATGGGTCATCAGTTGACGAGGAACAGTCCAGTTGATTTCTTTCAACTCTAATCGTGAATGAAAGGGGAGAGTTCAGGTCATTATTAACTAACCTAGGCTATGGTAGATTCCTACAAACCAGACTATAAACAAGTTTCCAGGTCAACTTATTGAAAGGTGGAAGAAATCTACAGTACACTGAAACTATTGAAAATCATTTGTGTAGGAGAGACATGGGAGGCAGAGAGGATAAATCCTCAGTGACCTGTGGAGGTTTGAAGGCATTAATACACTGCAGGCTGGAGCCCACCTCCCACAGCCCAGTAAAGGTCTCTCCTACTGCCTTTACAAAAGACCACATGCCCACAGAGCCATGACCTGCTTTAAAAAGGAATAAAGGCAAATACTGAATGTTTCTAGGTTCATAATTGCTGGAATTCCTAGTTGGTCTGTCTATTAAAAAATATGCCACTTCACACAAGGCCCTGAAACACACCTGACACTTCTCTGAATCAGCTCAGAACAAGCCCTGAAACTCCCCAGAAACTGAAGGCTGGATGGAATAATAAGGATCTAGAACATCTTTTGTAATGGTCAAAATATACCATTTCTGAACCCTAACTGATTGTGAGAATAGGTATCTACAGTACTTTCTATGTAATACATTAGTTGTGGGATCAAAAGCCAAGACACACAGAACCAATCAGTTTCTGCGACCAATCATATGATCTGCTTGTTTATTCATCAGCTTTTTGGACCAATCATATGATCTGTTTGTTTATACAGTACAGTACATCAGATTCTGGGACCAGTCATATGATCTGCTTGTTTATTCATCAGCTTTTGGGACCAATCATATTATCTGTTTATTTATACAGTACCGTACATAAGATTCTGGGACCAATCATATGATCTGCTTGTTTATACATCAGATTCTGGGACCAATCATATGATCTGCTTGTTTATTCATCAGCTTTTGGGACCAATCATATTATCTGTTTATTTATACAGTACCGTACATAAGATTCTGGGACCAATCATATGATCTGCTTGTTTATACATCAGATTCTGGGACCAATCATATGATCTGCTTGTTTATTCATCAGCTTTTGGGACCAATCATATGATCTGTTTGTTTATACATCAGCTTCTTGTACCAATCATATGATCTGCTTGTTTATTCATCAGCTTTTGGGACCAATCATATGATCTGTTTGTTTATACATCAGCTTCTTGTACCAATCATATGATCTGCTTGTTTATTCATCAGCTTTTGGGACCAATCACATGGTTTGCTTGTTTATTCATCAGTTTCTGGGACCAATCATATGGTTTGCTTGTTTATTTATCAGTTTCTGGGACCAATCATATGGTTTGCTTGTTGGAAGTGTTGAGAGCCAGACCTCCGATATAGCTGTGGTGTAGCATTTCGGTAGCCAGACAAATCTGTATTAGCCATAAAGACAAACGTTTAATCTTTTATGTGTACTTGTAAAACTATTAAGTAAATTAATTTTAGATTTAGTTTAGTTTTACCTTGATTTTACCAGGCAAGTTGCCTGAGAACAATTTCTCATTTGCAGCAATGGCCTGGTAGAAGGGGGGGAGAGGGGAATGAATGAGCCATTTGAGAGATAAGGATGATTAGGTTGCAATAATGGTATGACGGCCAGATTGGAAATGTGTCCAGGACATTGGGGTTAATACCCCTACTCTTATGAGTAGTGCCATGGGATCTTTAGTGACCACAGAGAGTTAGGACACCCATTTAAAATGCCATCCGAAAGATGGCACTCTAGAGTATGCAGGGCATCACTGCCCTGGGGCATTGGGAATGAGCTTTAGACCAGAGTGAAGAGTGCCCCCTACTGGCCCTCTATCACCACCCCCAGCAGCACTGGTCTCCCTTCCAGGGACTAACCAGGCCCGACCCTGTTTAGCTTTAGAAGCAAACCAGCAGTGCAATACAGGGCGCTTTGCCCTTATTGTTGTCACCTTACTCTTAACTTTTCAATACTTCATATTCAGAGATGTGCAGACATGCAGACTTTTTTATGTTTACTAGAAAAGGTGCACAGGTGTATTTTAGTCTAATGTAAGAATATAAGGTTATGCTGTAATGAGATGGCCACACGCGCGCACACACATAGACACACGCACAGATTTCCAGCACTTTCATTAGGTCACTAGGCACTCTGTTCTGAAACGAATCATCATGATTTATCTTTTCTCCCTCTCTCCCTCAATCACTCTCTCTCCCTCTCTCTCCCTCTCTCTCCCTCTCTCTCCCTCTCTC
>JACXGM010033631.1:0-12216 GCA_016801145.1 Umbra pygmaea
GACAATTCTTTAGTCTAGAATGAAAATCCACCACATGTACTTACTTCATAGATAAACCAGCTAATACTTTTAATACGATTTTCAACTAACGGCGCAATCAGAAAGTGCCGTTTTATTCATTTTAAAATGTGTTCCAGTGTCGGAAACAGCCTGAATTACAACATGTCATATTTATGCTGTTGTAGCCTATTTTTATAATCTTATAGGCTTTATAGAATGTAAAAGGTTTTCAACTAACAAATTCAGAACAAATATGTTTCTGGATGTGCATTACGTTTCAGCACACCCATTATATATAGCTATATATATATTTTTTGTAATATTTTATATTCAAATACAATAGCGAACATTTCAGCGGGTGCAGTGTAAATTTTTAAAACAGTTGTGTTTGCTTATTAGAGACTAGAGAAATCGTTTCAATATTTCTTCGTTTTGTATTTTTATATATCCTACTTTTCTTTCTGTAAAATATTGTTGATGAAGGTAAAAAAGATTTGACGAGATAAATAGACGTGAAGCTAAAATAATTCGGTTTAAAGCAAGCTTCGCATTGCATAACGGCACCTGTAAAGACTGGTTAATTTCAATTCAAACCCGCTTCAGGTAAATATATGTTGAAAAAGCGAAGCTCGATTGAAGACATTTAGCAATTTTTTTCCTTTTCAAGTATATTTTGTTCTGCATGGTCAAACAGAACAAAATACATATCTTATTTACAGCAACGACTGGGAGCAATTAGGATAAAGTGTCTTCCCCAAGGACACAACGACATTTGGCTCAGTCGGGGATTTTATTTGTAGCTACCTTATATTAGAAACAATATTGAAAAAGTGTAGAGTTGAGTATGTAGTAATTACTGAATGACATAGACGACTATACTCATGGCCTATAATCAGGCACGTGCACAGGTAGGGCTCAACCTGTGCAGAGCACATGCCCTTTTTGTCCGAAGTGCCCTTTTTTTGGGTGGTGGTGTTTTTTTTCTTCAATGCTATTTGTCACCCTTTACGTCTTTCTGTCTGTTTTACAAATACTTAGTCAATGGAATTTCTAAAAAAGAGCTTGTGTAAATCTTGTTCGCTCCTAAAACTGTCAGTAAACCTGATAACTCCGCCCCCTCTATCTTGACTGAATGCACTACAGTTCCCCAGCAGCCGCACATCAGCAGGCAGCTGATCGAAGTTTTGCAAAGGTAAACAAAGATCTTGATGTTTGAATAAGTAATAAACACTACGTCTATAAAGGCAATATTTTACTTATTTGATGTCTGACTGAGACGTGGGACGAGAGACGTCTAGCATTTGCCATCTAGTGATTGCCAATATACAGCCTACACTTAAATAGCCTGTGCATACACATTTCATCTTTTGTAAATTGCGATTTTGGCCAAATGTATTTTACAACAGGAAAAACTGAGCACCCATATAGCTACAACAAACTAGTTTGTAACCTGTTGATGAAAATGTAATGTGATGCCGCCGCGCTGTTTTAAATACACATTTGCGAACATTTGCTGGTCTAAAACCCGTAACGGCATTTTAGTTTGACCTTTGTAAAAAAGTAATACAACAACATATAATTTGTTTTTACCATCGGGAAATCATAAGCGCAGGTGTGCCCCCACGCTGTTTTGTAATGGAACATGCACAAAGCGACGAGTGATTCGTCGTCATAGGTAACATATTTCGTTTTTGATTTGTGATGGCTGATACGCTTAATTTATTAACATTCAATCATGTTATGGTAATAATATTAAATAATGGTTAATTCAAGGCTGTTAATATGCACATATTAGCTTTCTAATCTAGCTAAGTTTTCTATTTACAGTATAATATTCTGTACTGTCGGCTCGTCTTCACATGTATAAATGTTGTACAGTAATGTTGTAGTAGTAAAAACACATTAGAGAATCAGATCACTGTGAAATCTTTATATTTTATCATGAAGAATGTAATTCTTTTTTTGATCCAACAGCAAAAACAATATTATGGTGAAATAATTTTACAATTTCAAATAACTGTTTTGTATTTGAATATATTTTAAAATGTAATTAATTTCTGTGATCAAAGCTGAATATTCTGCATTATTGCTCCAGTTAAGTATTCTTCAGTGTCACGTGATCATTCAGAAATCATTCTAATATGCTTTTCACTGCAACTGTACTTTTCACACTATTATATATATATATATATATATTAATTGATGGCTTATTTTAGGGAAAGTGTAGTGAATAAGAGACCAGTGGATCAGTAATAAACATCTTCAAGCACATGGCACACAGAAGGTTGCTGTTATAATTAGGTTGAATGATGCCCTTAAACCCTGTATATCTATACTATTATTTTGGCTGTTATAAATAGTGAGTATATTATATATATATATATATGGAGGGGGTGCCCTTTTTCCAGTTTCCACACGTGCCCCTCAAAAGGTCTGTGCACGGCCCTGCCTATAATGTTGTTTGGTAATCTTTGTTAAACTACAAAGTTTAGTGCATTTTAGTGCATCTGCTCGCCTCAACAACTGTTTGCGCTGCCTGTTTTGCTGTCTCTTTCGCGGTGGTCTTGCAACCTATCATTATTGAGTATGAGCATTAGACAGTGTTACTTTATAAAAAACATCCAATATATAACAACTATTAGGGTGTTGTACGAACTGATCGTATATTAGGCTAATGTTAAACTGAGCAAAAGAAGCCCCCACACAAGGACTTTGTGTAAGCTCTTTGCCAACGTGTTGAAACATCATCAATGCTGTGTAATATAGGCAACAGAGAGTAAACCTTTAGTTAACCATTTGATCATATTTTTTGTGATTACAAATAGGCCTATTATTGAATTACTTATTTTGTTACATTACAAATTGATTTGAGTAATATAGGCCAAAAAATGTATTGGGCTTTTTATCAGCAGCTCATTTAATTTCTGTGACTTTGGACCAGGCCGACTGGCTTGGGTCGGACCTGGGTCAGTATTCAGGTCGGATGTCAACCCTACTCTGCCTAGGTAGGTTAAAGTTCAACAACTCAGCGGCATGTTGAGATCCATTGATGAATGAAGATGATCGTTCATGCTTGCGCAATTGAAACACAGCCCCTCTTCCAATTGAAACACAGCCCCTCCCCCACCCCCTCACACACCCTCTTACTAAATGTCAGAAAAACGCAGGTAGGCCTATAGATTCATTGCCCCTCCTTCACCCCTCACCTCTCTGTCCGCGGTGGTGTTCAGGTTCAAGCAAGCTTCGTTTTGCATAACCGCACGCTGTAACCAGACAATGAACGTTTTATAGCTATAGTTTTCATAGTCATAACTTCCGGGGCATGGGCATCAGTTTGGATTGAAATGTTATGGGGACACAGACGCTTTCGGAAGAGGCTGCACAGTTTAGACCAGCGGGATGATGTTGCTAAAAAACGTCCAATATATAACTACTATCAGACCGGACCTCGTGGCCGCGAAACAGGGCCAGTTTTTACAAATCCCTCTGCACTTCCATTTATGTCATGCATTATGCAAACTGAGTACAAACAAAACCCCCACACAAGGAATGTTTTATAGTTGATCATACAATAAGAAATATATTTTTTTGCTGTAAAGATTTTAAGAGATATGACATAGGCCTCTACAACATTATTTGGCCCATTTTAGCTGACTTCCACCTATGTGGGAAGCAGAGATCAGGGATGTAGCTAGGTGTAAAATAATCAGTGAAAATTCGGAAACACAAGATGTAGAGTTGAATATGCAGTAATTACGGAATGACATATAGACGACTATACTCATGGCCTATAATGTTGTTTGATAATTTATATTAAACTACAAAGTTTAGTGCATTTTAGTGCATCTGCTCGCCTCAACAACAACTGTTTGCGCTGCCTGTTTTGCTGCCTCTTTCGCGGTGGTCTTGCAACCTAAATAATTATGAAAGTACCCTACATCCATACACGAAAAATCTAACTACAACTATAGTATCCATTTTCCGCTAGAAATTCAATTGTTTTAAACTTTAGAGACAAAACTTTCTTTATATGCCAGTTTCTGCTGTCAAGGAAGATGAACATTGTCCATGATTTCTGCTCGTTCCGTGGGGGTTCCTCCTGCTGTATTCTACAGCCAAACCTGCGTTCTCTCAGGGGCGTTCCTGTGGATAGAATGGAAAGTATGGAATACTATAAAGTTGTTTGATGTTTTATATTTAATTACAAATTTTAGTGCATTTTAGTGCATCTGCTCGCCTCAACAACTATTTGCACTGACTAGATGTAGACTTGAACCGTATTTACAGACATTTAATCTTTTATGTAGTTTTCATAATCATAACTTCACCTGCATCCAATAGTTCTTTCATAAATCCCTCTGCCCTTTCATTTATGTCAGGCATCATGCGAACTGAGCACATATTTTTTTTAGTTAGTGTAATAGCCTATATCCGACATGGAGAATTACATGTGTAAATGCAGCGACATTTGGCCAATTGTGATTTTAAAATTTAAGGATTATGTTAGCAATGGAAACAACAAATAGCCTACTTATAATACAAATATTATTCAATTATTTATTTTGCTACAACACGAGTGTAGCCTATGTAAAATGTTGAATTATGAGAAGCAGCGTTTCGTTGTTGAAAAATAATCGGCGACAATTCTAAAACACATGATAGTCAGTCACTTTAGTTATTACATTATATTGCAAAGACTAAAGTTAAAAGTATTTTACCACATGATAAACATTATTTAGTTAATTCTCAGCCAGGGCTAAAGATCTTTTGTCTGTGGTTATTGGCCATTGAGCCATTGAAAGCATTCATTCAGTGAGAGGTGCTTAGCGACTTGGTTGCTAGGCGCCTGGGTACCAGACAACTCAAATGCCCGATGGCTTCGGCCTTTGGCGGTTCTAGTGTTAATGCGTCTTGTCTATTAACTTTGTAGATAGTTCCTTTTCTTGTGCCTTGAGTCTGACTCATGATGGAAGAACCTGCAATCGGTGTAACGCTGGTCGATGTCGATGGAGGAGAGAAGAAGCTAGTGATGGTCATGCTTGAGGCTTCACGCACAGCCACTGCTTCTTCCATATTAGAGATGTCAATGATCTTAGAACATAGTCCACATCTCACTTTACTTGGGTCCTGGACCTTCTCGAGCCACGTCTTGTATTTGTCCAAGTGAAGCCAGACATTGTTAGATTGGCACTTTCCTGGCATTTCAATTCAATTTCAGTCACCGACTTCACATCAGGTAGCATCGAATCAAATGAGTGAATCGGAAGTGAACTGATGCCCGAATAGAACGTGAAGGTTAAGACGATACATTTTTCAAATTCCATACATTTTCCAGGTTTTTTCAAAATGTACAAACCCTGATGAGTTGAATGAGCTTAGATTGCAATCCTGCTTGGACAACAACACTGTGTGTGTGCCACAAATTATGCACTCATCATGTTCGCACAATTTCAGTGTCAAGGCCTTTCGTAGTATGGGGCCAACCTGACTGCATGTGTTTTCACTTGTTCCAGCATGGGGAAAACTATCTACTAGCTACCTATTCAAAGGCTTGTACTTCTGGCCCGGGAATGTAGTTCCAGCCTGAGAATTGCTAGGCAACAGTTGGCTCATTGAGCTGTACATTTCACTATGGTATTGGTACTTTTGCAATTACCAACAATACCAGAAATACTGTTATAAATACAGAAATTGAACATATATTTTTTGTCATTTGCGAGCAGGTGCGGTTCTAGCGGGGTGGCAGACACGTTAGCCTGGCAACACTATATTATTTTGGCAACACAAACTCACAAATTCATTACAAAGCTATTGAATTGTAACCAAATGCAATGGTATTGTGTGTAAAGAAACAGTAAGAGCATGCGATTGCAAACATTTAACATGTTTTCAATTACAACATTTCATCAAAAACAGTAACGAATATGTTGTACACAGAATTTGATTGAATATATTGTCAGTGTCTTGTGAATAAATTCACTAGTGACTGTTTTATCCAACAACAGACTAATTTTAGCAACACATGAACATAGACTCACAAACTATCTATGCAAATAATTAACAATGATTATTGTCATGAATTACGAGAGCTATTGTTTTGAAAGGTAAAATAAGAGTTTGTGTTGCTGACATAATAGTGTTGCCAGGCAAATGTGTTTGCCACCCCGCTAGAACTGCGCCTGTTTGCGAGTGATATGGTCACACTCTAGAGCCCTGTTGCATATGGATGGAACACAGGATGTGTGTTTCCTGACATGGTTCATGACATGTTTTTGTACAGTGTGTCTGGATTTCCTGTCACTGTGGGCCTCAGAACACAGTAGTAGAGAGCAGAGTCTGTCACTTCAGCAGAGGAGATCTTCAGATCCACACACGTTCTTTCACTGTTAAGGTTGACTGACAGTCGAAAGTCCTGTGGCTCTCCTCTAAGTTCATAAGGCTTAGTGGTAGTTGTGACCAGGTAGAGGAACTGGAGACTTGATCCCCCGTACTGTCTGTACCACAGCAAACTGTCTGCTTTCACTGTATAGTTACAGGAGAGCTTAATTGTATGACCCTCCATAAAATACTCCTCAGTGCTGGTTGAAGTAATGTCATCCTCAAAACTATCAGCTACAAGAGCTGAAATCAGTAAAATACAACAGAGCAACATCATGGAAAGAATATATAAATGTGGTATTGAAAATAGCACAGCAAAAACACTGAGTTGAATTTGAATTGATGTCTGCATATAAAATGAAACTCCTCTTTACAATAGCTTCTTGCATCCACCCACCAAGGTCCACCCACCCACCTATCAAAAAGAAAAAGGTTGAGATTCACCATCTCATCTAGGTCACAGAAAGTGTTAGGTAAGTTTTTGTATAGAGTACATAGGTTTCCTGTTAATGTGGGCGTCAGTGCACAGTAGTACAGAGCAGAGTCTTTCTTTTTAGCAGAGGAAATTTCCAGATGCACACGGGTCTTATTATCATTCAGTTTGACTGACAGTCGAGGATCCATATTTGCCCGTGTCTCAGCCCCGACAGTATTGTGCAGGACAAGCATGATGAACTGAGGACCTGATCCAGGGTCCTGACGATACCATTGAATTGTTGATGCAGATGAGTAGGTGCATGAAAGTGTAGTATTACTTCCTTCTGGAGCAAACATCTCAATTGATGTTGGTTTAATGGTCTGACCGTTTCTACCACCTGTAAAAGATGCATAATGTGTTATTATTTTATTATCAATTGATTGTTAACTGAATTTAAAACAATTCTAAATGTTATTACTTACAGGCAAATACTGAAAGCAAAATTAATATGGAGATAAACATTGTGGCTAACACTGAAAGTTAAAATGACACAGAACAGCATGATTTGTTAAACAAATAAATAAAATCTGCCTGATATAGTATTGCCTAAAACATATAAAGCCCCACCTCAAAATATAGCAAGTTGACAAATGAGCTGTAACAGACTTATCCCTGTGTAACATTGTGGCTCCTCCTACTGGTTTGCAGAGGTTCCTGTGTTCTCCATCCTCGGCTTTCTGAAGCCACTGCTCTACTCCCAGGACCCTAATCAAGAGATGAACCTGGAGATAATTTACTAATGTAGCACAGTATTTAAATGTCTGCTTGTCATGGTTTGGGTGTGGGAGATTATTTCCGTCTTGGTAACTATATGATCCGTGTAGCCGGTGGCTAACCATTCTAGTAGACTATCCAAGACAATGGTTTACGGATTCACTGGTCATTATCGATTTTTTTCAGTTTATCAATATTCATTTTTCAATAGGGAGTTTGGATAATGATGACAGTTTAGAAAGCGTGGAAAGGGCTTCCAAACGTGGTGCTTTTAGTTTCAATGGCCCTCATTTATCAAATGTGGATACGACCTAAAACAGGCGTAGGACAGGCGTACGCCAATTCCTATGCAAAGCAGGGCATTTATCAATCTGAACGTGAGCGTAGGCTGCGATAACATCTCACCTCTGGTCTGACCTCAGGGACGCAAGATCTCCAGTGTGACTAGCGGTGTTCATGGTATAACCACCTGGTTCAGTGAATTGTTGTACCAGCAACCATTGATGAATGTGTGTGCATCGCAACTACCGCATATTGCAAGTTACATTTCAGAATGACAAATGAATTGTATACAGCACAATGCTATTAAGTGGTTTATTGTATTCCTTTCAGTCAAAAAATGAAATTGTATATTAGGTTAATCGATTTGTAATGTGACTGGTGAAATGTTTATTCAGTCGCCTATTTAAACAAGCGCTTTGGCAGTCCTGAAGTCGAAGCGATGGCAGATCTGGCTCTGTTAGAGGACCTTAATGCATGCTCTCTATATGTTGGATCTGGTATATCACAGCCAACAATAGTCAAAGTATACCAGCAGTTTTAGCGGCTATCAAGTCCCTTTCTGCTAGGTATATTCAATATCCATATGATGATGCTAAGCAAACTGTGATTTAAAGACAATTTTATGAGATTGCTGGGTTTCCAAATGTGATTGGGGCGATTGATTGTACTTGTGCATCTGTAGCCACCAACCATGAATCATTATGCATTTATCAATCGCAAAAACTTTAATTCAATCAATGTTCAGAACATATGTGATGCCAGAATGTTTATTCTGAATATGCACTCAAAAAAATTATTAATTGGATGAACATGATTTAATCATGCCACCTACTCTCACCTAAAAGGTTATTAGGAACACCCGTTCAATTTCTCATTAATGCAATTATCTACTCAACAAATCACATGGCAGTTGCTTTAATGCATTTAGGGGTGTGGTCCCTGGTCAAGACAATCTCCTGAACTCCAAACTGAATGTCAGAATGGGAAAGAAAGGTGATTTAAGCAATGTTGAGCGTGGCATGGTTGTTTGTGCCTGACGGGTTGTTCTGAGTATTTCACAATCTGCTCAGTTACTGGGATTTTCATGTACAACCATTTCTAGGGTTTACAAAGAATGGAAAACTGTTGCCTGGTCTGATGAGTTTTGATTTCTGTTGAGACATTCAGATGGTAGAGTCAGAATTTGGCGTAAACAGAATCATAACATGGATCCATTATGCCTTGTTACCACTGTGCAGGCTGGTGGTGGTGGTGTAATGGTTTGGGGGATGTTTTCTTGGCACACTTTAGTCCCCTTAGTGCCAATTGGGCATCGTTTAAATGCCACGGCCTACCTGAGCATTGTTTCTGACCATGTCCATCCCTTTATGGCCACCATGTACCCATCCTCAGACGGCTACTTCCAGCAGGATAATGCACCATGTCACAAAGCTCGAATCATTTCAAATTGGTTTCTTGAACATGACAATGAGTTCACTGTACTAAAATGGCCCCCACAGTCATCAGATTTTAACCCAATAGAGCCTCTTCGGGATGTGGTGGAATGGGAGCTTCGTGCCCTGGATGTGCATCCCACAAATCTCCATCAACTGCAAGATGCTATCCTATCAATATGGGCCAAAATTTCTAAAGAATGCTTTCAGCACCTTGTTGAATCAATGCCTGGTAGAATTAAGGCAGTTCTGAAGAGGAAAGGGGGTCAAACACAGTATTAGTATGGTGTTCCTAATAATCCTTTTGCTCAGTGTAGATTGCAATGATTGTGACATTTACCATAATGCAACAACTGATCTGTTCTCACTTGCCTTTAAACCTGCAGTATGTAACATTTGAAAACAACAAAAAATACATAAATGTTGTTTTAGGAGTAGTAAACATTAGGAACTAGCATATTTGATCCAGGATAGACAACATCAACTTAAAATACAGCCGCAAGTGGCAATTTGTGGGTTCAACCCTTTTTTCTCAATAGCGACTTCAAAGTAATTTCACACAAGGTTCAACATTGTTATAAAACCTCCTATCATTTTTATGATTTATGTAATTCCACATAGTCATTATACATTTAAAGCGCCCCCTAGTGGTCAATTTGAATGAGACATGCAGGGTGTGGTTCAGTTACTTATTAAGAGATTTGTCATGATTAGAGAATGAATATGCAATTAATATTAACATTTGTGTATTGCCACCAGAGACTAAAAAATATGGACAGTGTGACTGTGACATCACTCGTTGGTTTCTGAAAAGCATTTTTGAAGCTCATTGTGGGCGGAGACCGTCGTCGCCATCTTAGTAGCGCGTCACTCGACGTCAATCTCGGATAACCAAAAATGGTCAAAGAGGTGTTGCGTGGGTGGAGCTGAGGTGCTTGGTTGCTGATGCCATGCCCACCGAAGTGTGACATTAGCAAGTTAGCAAAGGCTAAGAAGCTAAGCTAAATGCTACCAGTATGCTACTTAGCATTGCTAGCGATTGCTAGTCGGCGGTTGCCCATCACCATAACGTTGTGTAATTTTGCGAGAAATTCTTTGGAAGACGATGAAACCCTCAGGTTATATTTATGTTCATGATAAAACGTTTAATTCATGTTAATGTTCCAATAAATAAACATAACTAAAATCTGTCAATGATTTCATGAATATAGCCTACATGTCAAAAACCTCAAATAGCTAATCAAATTTATTGTAGGGCTGGACGATATCGAGGTGTCGGTATATTAGAGTTTTGAGCAAGATGTGAAAAATGCCTTTATCGTGCGAATGTGTTTCTGCGCGTGTATACTAAAACAACAGCCATCCGTTGCGCTCTCCTGTAGAGCTCCCTTCCCCACAGCGGTCCCGGTTAAACACGCATGTAAAAGACAAACATCTCCACTAATCAGTCCTCAACAGCCTTGCCCGTCTACATTAGGCATCTTAAAGAGGCAGTCAATCTCATAATGGTTAACCGTGAAGCATAAAGATAATATACTTTAGATTAACTATTCTTTTTTTAATAGATCGAATGCTTAACATATGACTTTCATATGCATGCATAACTGCATTAAAACGATTGCGGCCAGAGGTACAGTAGTCAGTAGCCTACTCAAGCAACAAAACTTTTCCAGCACACGATCACGCGTTGGAACAGAAGTGTAATGTGAACAAGAATTCCAGGAGACACTTTCAGCAAACTTCTGCAGTAACATCCTTTTTTCCCTGATCGTTTTTAAATAAACTCAGAGCAGCAAAATTAGAGCAAATCTTAAATGTAAAGATGTAAATGTAGGCACAAATGGTATGGTAAGCATAATGTAGGCTACATGTTCAAATACGTTAATCAAAAATCTGATATATGATTGAGCATGATTCTTTTCCGGAAATACATTCGGATTAAATATATAGAGATCAACATACGTAAACATTCCACAACAATCTGTGTTTTGATCAACTATTTGACAAAGTGCAACTTTTCATTAGCTAATTTCAATAAAGAAATTCTAATTTTTTTTTTCATTTGTGTACACATTTTCTAACCTTTTTAAAAACAATATTGAGATGTATATAGTTAGTTGTTAGAAGAAATTAAATATACAGAGATATTCATTTAATAAAGCTATAAAAGATATTAATATAACCCAGTCCTAATATATTTTTTCAGTTAGTAGTGGGAAATTAGACCAAATCATACGTTTGCTGTGCTGAATCTCTAGATACTGTAAAATATGTATTTCTCTACATAGATTCCTATTGGTTTTCTGACAACCTATGGCTTGTAAAATAACAATCTATGATTGGAACATCAGTTCTCAGGAGTCACGGTCTTGGTTAATGGTAGGATCTTGACATAGTGTTGGGCATCAGGTAAGTCAGTCGGGGTTGCCTTTCCAGGGCGTGATAAAATTAAAAGAAAGTCCAGAATCCCATGCTGGTGAGGACAGGTACTCCAAGGTTGAGGGTGGGTGCAAAAAAACACAATTAATGATCTTTTGCTATAACAACAAGGCGACAAAAATCTCGGGCAAGCAAAACACTGAAAGCGCACATTATGGAGATGATGGCAGTGCGTCTTTCACTGATAGGCATCGTGAGATTAAACGTTGATGTTTGATATACATTTTTTGTCATAGCTTGGCTGGTCTCTACCTTTTCTATGCCTATTTATATTAAGCATCCCACAATTAAAGTGTAGTAAAGACGCAAAACAATGAAAATGGTCGTTTAATCTTGAAACCACGAGCAGCTGAGACATAGACACCGATTCTGAGATGCCGCTGTCTAACATCTAATTATCCGCTGCCCTAACTGTGGAACCTTACAGAATTTTCCAACCACATGCAAATCCATTTTGTAGCTACATAAATATTATAACCCTAAATGCTATCA
>JACXGM010033632.1:0-12077 GCA_016801145.1 Umbra pygmaea
AGAAAGCCCTTCCACCAGCTGTTTGTTTACAAATTCTAGGAACAGTAAGGAGGCCGGGATCTTGTGAACGTAATGTACGTGTGGGTATGTATGGTTGCACCAAATTAGACAGATAAGTAGGGGAAAGTCCATGTAGTGCTTTGTATGTTAATAGTAAAACTTTGAAATCAGCCCTAGCCTTAATGGGCAGCCAATATAGAGAGGCTAGAATTGGGGTAATGTGTTACGATTTTGCAGTTCTAGTCAAAATTCTGGCGGCTGTGTTAAGCACTAACTGAAGTTTTTCTAGGGTTTTGTCTGGGTAGCCAGAAATGAGAGCCTTACAAGGATATCATACCAACACCAAGCAACCTAAATAGTTAGTGATGTTAACCTGGGCCGTACAGTGGATCAAGCACTGTAGTGGATCATACCCTGGAGGTGATGATGGCTGGGCGTTATGAGGGACTGCTATTCCGAACAGCCTTGCCCCATGCAGGCTTAGGGAATGTAGTGAATCTAGTGAATAGCGTCTCTAAAATGGATGTTAGAGAAGGAACACAACGGACATTCTGGTAGCCTCATAGCGGTGGAGGTGGCTTGTGTCAAAACTGGCATACCTGCATACCTGCATATCTGCATACCTGCATGCCTATAAATTGGATGTGTATCCACAGCCCAACCCACCGCCATAGCTTCCCAATTTTAGAGCTGTGTAAGACATACGCAAGATTATCGTAGTGGTCTAAGCTCCCGATTCCGGAGTCCACATAACCCTGGCGACAGGGGTTTGAGCCCAGGTTGCGCTCCGTCTCCCCCATGTACTTGTCTCCTTAGCGTATGCTTCCTATTTTCCCATCAATGATAAAAATACCCCAACAAAATGTTGTACAAAACAGAGACATACAAGATTTGAATCCACCTTTTCCAGGTAAGGTCAGGAACAGCTGGCAACATTTTTTGTTATACTGCATTTATTATACCAGTGCTTTGAGTAAAGTTTGTTCTATTCAGGGGACAGGTGTTCATCTGCACATTTAACCCTATTAGGACCAGTCTGTGTGTAGTAACAGTGTTGTTAGTAGAGTATTACTAGGACCAGTCTGTGTGTAGTAACAGTGTTGTTAGTAGAGTATTACTAGGACCAGTCTGTGTGTAGTAACAGTGTTGTTAGTACAGTATTACTAGGACCAGTCTGTGTGTAGTAACAGTTTCGTTAGTACAGTATTACTAGGACCAGTCTGTGTGTAGTAACAGTGTTGTTAGTACAGTATTACTAGGACCAGTCTGTGTGTAGTAACAGTGTCGTTAGTAGAGTTACTAGGACCAGTCTGTGTGTAGTAACAGTGCCTCTCTTTCTACACGTGAGCATTGGGTCACATCAGTATTCTGTTCGTAGTCCTGCAGTAACATGGTTTAAATCTTTTGGGAGGCCGTGAAGAGAGTGTGTTTGTGAGTGTGCATGAGGGTGTGAGCGTTGGCCGTGACGCTTTACTGATAAGATAACAGACAATGAGCTTAAAAAAAACACACACACACACACAAGTGTGAAATAGACTGAAGGAGCAGATCTGGCCTGCTGAAAAAGATATACAGTAGAAGAAGTAATAATAATTATCAGCAAGGTAATTAAATAAATTCTTTGGCTTTATTTTTAATGGATGAATATATTTTACTCAGGGAACAAAAGGAAAGACACACACACACATGGCTTCCTGGAACTGACGCTTTCTGGACCAGTCTGGAAAAGACAACTATAGCGAATGGCATAGAAAATTATATTTAAATATTTTGCCATGGCAACAAGCTGTATGATTATGGCGGCAGGCAGGCAAGCAGCACTTGGGACTGAGATGATACAAATTAAGGGAACTCCGAATGGTTGCCAAGGAGACGGAATAGGCGGGTGGGTTAAAGTCCAGCCTAAACACACCTTAAAGCTATTTTAGTTGACAGGGAGGGGGAGGAGGGCCGTCTGATGAAGCTGCTCCTGGGAAATAATGTGATCACAGGCCAAAATGCTGCTTGCACTATGTGGGTGTGTTGTGGTGTCTTTTGGTTTGGTGCGTGTTTGTGGGTGCGTGTGTTTTGGTTACGTAGTCGTGTCAGCATTTCTGTGTTGTCATTTTTGTTAATGTGCCTCTCGCTTCCCTGATGTGTTAGTGTGTGTGACAGTGGTTTTACTTCACCTGTGTCAGCATGTGTGTGTGTGACAGTGGTCTTAGTTCACCTGTGTCAGCGTGTGTGTGTGTGTGTGTGGCTGTAATCTTTTCTTCTATGTTTACAGTCTAAGAACTTCTATCCTCCGGAGGTTTCTAACACAATCTGTTAAGAACCACTACAAAAGGCGGAAGAATTTGCCTTCACCAAAATGCTCTTTTTATGTTGTTATTTTTTTCTCCATAAAAACAAAACCTAATTAGCATTCTTTTTTATTGTCTGCCTTTTTTATATCTTAAAAAAATTTAATTAGCCAACCCTAACCACAATTCTAACCCTAACACTTCTTTATTCATCAATTAATGTTCTCAAATGTTCATTTTTATGCCAAGTACTTTTTCCCTGTAAATACATGCGTCTACCTTTAAAATCCCTATTTCGAACACAACGATTATTTGGCTTGTTTCTGAAATCGCAGCACATTTATATCTCCGTGTCTGTGACGTTTTGGTCGTTCCGAGACACAAACACACACAAAACACAAGAGACCACAAACAGAACACAGGAGCCTTCTTTCTGAGAAAGCCTTTAGTCATTAGCCCTAATGGACTATTTCACCACTGTGACACTGCTGTACGTTAAACTCCAACAGGTTCCTGTTTATTAGTGCACACAGTAGCAAGACATTTTCAAACAGTGCAAAAACCTTTGCAACAGAAAAAATTACATTATTTTCATATTGAACAGGTTCAAGTCAGGACTAGATTCAATCCAGAGCACTTAAGAACTGAAATACTGCTCGATTTCAATTAAAATAAATGTTCCTGTTTATGGAAAATACAGACATGGGAAAGTTGGGCCTAAAGGTTGACTCAATTTTGAATGGCACTATAATGCAGAACGTTTGTGCTCTGATTGAATCCAAACTACAGTACCTTGTTTGCTTTCATTGTGCTCATTGTCCAGACTCTGGGCTTTTCTTACTTGCTAACGACCCTCTCTCTGTCCATAGAATCACAAAAAACTGGTACATGCACTAGGTATATGCTGGCAAATACCAATGTGTTTTCTGTGTGTGTGCATGTGTTAGTTAATGTTCCTGCAATCAAAGAATTAAAATGACTTCTAAAGAGCTGATTCTCTAAATGATTCACCACTGAATTACTGCACATCACCACAACACTAAAATGACATCATAGTGAAAAAGATGGGGAATAGCTGTTCAGCACCCGGACATATTAATACAGCATCAAGTGTAAAAAATCAAACAGACATTCAACTCAGTAATTATATAAAGCCAGGTATAATGTAAACAGTCATATAGCCTTAATGTACAAATATCAGAAGTTACAAGGTAAAGACCAAAATAAGCACCTGGAAATGAGGTCGTTAACTAATTGTTAATAACTCATTGTTTGATAAAGGCATTAGGGTCTAAACCGAATAGATATACTGTACTGTTGATTTGTAAAAGGGGTATTTGCACAAGCTTGCAAGATTTTCCAGGAATGGTTTTCAAGAAATCCTAATTGGAAGTTTCCCAGAAATACAAGAGAATAAACAAGTCCTAATAAAACTTTTTAACCAGAACTTCTGGATAATCCTGGGAATTTTGGGAATGTAACTGGAATTCTGCAATTCTATTAGGGGTTTATTCATAAATGTTAGACACAGTTCCAATTAAATCCTCTGTAGTTGCATGATTTTGATTTGTTCCAACCCAAACACAATCCTCTAGGGAACTAGTTACCAAACAAAGAGATTAGAGTTAGAAGCAGGTGTTCTATATAATTAATAGGCAGGACCAAGAACCTGCATCCCCAGGTATGTACAGTATTAGGCAACTGACCACACTAATCTAAACTTCCGGCTCATGGTCCATAGACCTTGACACACAAACCAAAAGGGTTGCAAGAATCTGGCAATTTATCCCAAATCCCCACTTTTCCCAGAAATCCTAATTTAAGGATGAAGGATTACAAAATGGTTTCCCTCCTGATTAAGGGAAACTTCCAAACTGTTTCTTTTGTGGTTTGTTTATTTACAACCATGGAACTTTGGGAAACGTTGACTTCTGCAACCCACATAACAAACAGACATTTACATAGTGTATAAACATTTGGTTATACAGTGCAAAACACTTGTGAAGTGTGAAATAATATTGAATACAAATAATTGAAATGAATCATTCTTTGTTGTAATAATGAAGTATTTAGTAGAATGATTATTGTTGCACAGCAAAACAGAAATGAAGCTCAGAGACTTCAGGGTTAACGTAGGTTGGTCTAGTCTCAGATACATGTAGGTTGACAAACAATTCTGGAAAATTCTGATCTTGTGGACTACACACAGAACATTGCTAGACACTGCAAAACTTTTACGCTGAAAAGAACTTCATGTTTGTACAAGGCTATAACGGCTTGAGAGCAGAAATAGATTGGAACTCAGGATATATTAAAGGTGAAATAAAATAACGAAAACAAATAAAATAACGAAAACAAACTTTTTCTCAATTATTCTTTCTGAATAGAGATAAAATAGATTTTTGATTACCGTAATAAAGTGTCTAATGCTAAGGCAGAAGCCATGGTCATATATACGGCTATATAACTATCGAACCAACCCAAATAAAACCATCCTAAATAAAAAAAAATACTTCATCAATTAAATTGCAGCGACTATAGTAGGTGTGTAACCAGACTAACTCAGTAGCCTAAATCTTGGTTTGGCTTGGCTCAGTTCGGCCCAGAAACTTGAAAATCCCAGTAAAGCCCCACAGATTTGGCACACGTGTAAAACAGACCTCTCCACGCCAAACCCACAAGCATTCACAGGCGTAACACAAATAAAAATATATCATATTTTTCACAAATTCTGTGTCCAAAAATGTCGGATCTCCACAAACAATAACAATAGAAACTGCATCCTCTTGATGTACTGCTGTTTCATTGACTACTCTCTTGCTAATAGAAGGTTGAGCAGTAGATCGTTAGATCGGCTGGTACTCAGGTCCGGTGAGCTCCTGACCATATGGAACACGTCAATCATACCACAGACACTGAAAACACCCACCTTACAGCCACAATATTACAACGTGAGATGTGTCAGTTACTGGCACCACTTTTTACAGCACAACAGAGAATCTCTTGCTGTTCTTTATGAATGATAATGACATTAAAAACATTTAAAGTGACATCTTATTTATCGTAAACAGACAATAAGAAAAGGACCAGGTGTAGGTGCGTCTCTGTGTTACTGCAGTTTAGGGTTTGTCTATGATGTGACGAATCAACATGTTTCATCTCTACCACTATGAATGCATCGCCAACAGAATCCAAGCCAATATATTGTGCCCTACTTTGATCAGGGCCCATGACCCTAAATCCGACACAGTACTGGTCTATGTATATAAACCCTCAGGTAAGGATGATTGCACAGCATCGTTAAATTGCACGAGACCGTTATCACATTGCACTGGTGTGGTCTTATTTCAGACACACTTCTCGTTATCGCCCCCACCACACTTGTACCTATCCATGTAACAAAGCCCTGCATCCCCTACCTACCGACACGAGCACCCCTACCACCTCACCCCACAACTCTTACACTGTAGTAGGCTACCTGTCCTGGCTATGTGACGGGATTGGAAACACAAGAGCTCTTTTTAGAACAATAAAAAAGTTCTCTGCACATTCTCCAGTTAAAAAACATCTACTGTATCTCTATTTCACCTATCGGAAAGGATTACATGGATAGAGATAAAATCAATAGAACACATTAAATCATTAGTCCTTTCTGTTCATTTTGTTTCTATGCATTTTAGCCCATCTGATTGGTTAAGTGCAGCAGTGTTGTCCTGGACTCACATTAACAGGGGAACACACCAGTCCACACCCAGCTCTACTAACACTATCCAGGCATCCGGTCAGGACCAGTGATCTGGGATCAGATCCTGCTCAGCCTCATAGCACGCTATGGTTAGTTGGCACTGAGATAAAGGCGTCGTTGTCCTGATCCCAGAACAGATTTGTGAGAGGTGTTATGTGGCACTGATTGTGAAGGCTTCTACTGCATACAAGGGTTTGTCCTCCAAGTGTGTTCGTCCAGAGTCATTGGTTGGTGTCAGTCAGAGCTGACCTGGGAACAGATTTAGCAGTGGGTAGGCAGTGCAAAGAATGGCTGGGGAAGGATGAGGAGAGGTTTGGGGACCTGGATCAGACTGTAGGTTGTTGGTTGACTGACATGAGCGGTGGAGATATACAAAGAGCAGGATGAACACAATCAAGGGTGTGTTGCCATGGTTGTCATGTTTGGCGTTGTCGGCGGTGGGCTCTGGGGATGCGCTCTCTACCTGCGGGTTACATGGAGAGCGCCCGTGCTGTGGCAGCTGCCGCCTGTGCCCGCTGCACTGTCCCCTGGCACCCTTCTCTGCCCACCAGCTGGCCGTTCTCAAACAAACCCTCGTGGCTCGTTACTCCTCTTCTTCCTGTTCCACTTCCTCCTCCTCTTCCGCTTCCTCCTTCCGGACATCCGTCAGCAAATGTCAGCACACCTGCAGATGTCAAGTCCAGGTTTAACCTTCTTCATATTACACCCCTCCAAATATTTTACCTAGAAGTACTTTACCAAGCAAGCCACCTTAGGATGTTAGCCAGCAGTTGCTACGTAGAAACCTGACCTAACAAACAAGCGAATGATGCCGTAACATAAACATCCACATCATTACTTGCATAGCTGGCAAGCTAGTTGATCGTTTACCCAAAACCATGAAATAATACATGTATTAGCAAGCCAACAAGAGTTCCTGTATTCCTTGCCTGTTAAAATATGCCCGCGACATTAAGCTGTCAATATTAGCTTTATTAATATAATGCATCATCACATCTCTGTCATAATAATTCATAGTTACTACCTACATTAGATTTTATGAATATAAAAAAATGATATATTAATGTTCCTTTCTTTCAAAAAGCATTGTTAGCTACAAAAATAATGAACAGCACATTTTTTTTTACGCTAACCTCCTCATTAACAAGACATACATGAATGGGTCTTGAGATTGCAAGCAAGTCTTATCTGACAGCGAAAAGATAGTGACAATTCAAACAGCTAGAGGTTAGTAGAAGGATATGCCAAAGTGTCTGTTGATTCCATGTACCTACCAAAGCCATCCACACATCCTCCTTTAAACTCTCCTTCAAACTTCATCCCGTCAAACCGACTGAACACGCCGGTGCCTTGAAACTTCCCCTGAACGAACTCTCCCTCATATCTGCAAGACAGGTAGAGAGACAGGTAGACAGACAGAGAGACAGACAGGTAAGTAACTGTGTGTGTTTATTATGTGCCAAACAGAAGGAAATTGAGAGGTGATACAAGGAATTGCTTGATGTTTTATAGAAAAAGCTAACAAAATGGTATTTTCTTTGTAAATCATCTTTAAATTTGAATTATTGTGAATAATGTGCTAAAAAGTTTCCTTTGATAAATATGACCTTATATGACCAACAGTGTGCAGACACCTGACCATCACATCTATGGGATTGCCACCAACCTGGGAAGGCTTTCCACAAGATTGTGGAGTGTGTCTGTAGGAATTTGTGCCCATTCAGCCAAATAAGATTTGTGTGATCAGGCACTGATGTTGAAAAAGCCAATGCCATTCCATTTCATCCCAAAGGTGTTTAACGGGGTTGAGGTCAGGGCTCTGTGCAGGCCACTCGAATAGCTCCACACAAAACCTATTGAAGCATGTCTTTATGAACCCCGCTTTGTGCACAGGGGCACAGTCATGCTGGAACAGGAAAGGGCCTTCCCCAAACTGTTGCTGCAAAGTTGGAAGTACCCAACAGTCTATAATCCCTTAGACCCTACACTGTACCCAAGTGGCCTAGCCAAAAACCCTGGAAAAGAGCCTTAGGCCATTATCTCTCCACAAAAATGACAGTAGGCCCTTTGGTAGGTAGCGTTTTGCTGGCATCGGCCACACCCAGATTCGTCCATCAGACTAGTGAAGTGTGATCCAGTGGCAGTGTGCTTTACACTGACTTGTGGCGTTCTATGACACTGCTATGTTTAAAGTCACTGACCTCTTCAGTACAACCCACTGTACTGCCAATGTTGGTTTATGGAGATTTCATGGCTATGTACTGGAATTTATGTACCTGTGAGCAATCGGTGTGACCAAAACATATAATGTATCTGTTCTTAAAAGTGCATCAAAATGAGTTTTATGCAAAAATAAATATTAGTCCTGATCATGTTTTTTGCCACTATGTTCAGCAAAAATACATCCAAGCCATTGTGCCACTTCTAAAATTTTAACAAGAGAATGTTTGCAAACCTTCGTTTGGTTTAGGGACATGAAAGTGGAAAGCGGAATATGTCAACCTCAGCCACTGGTCATAAGATGGGGACATGGGTTTACTTTCAGATGTGAAAAGAGTTGCAATGTCATTAGGTGGGTCAAAGGTGAAATGTAAAGGGTGAGAAATTTACCTGGATCCGTCAGGAAAGACCAGCATGCCACAGCCATTGAAGAGTCCATTCTCAAACTGCCCAGTGTAACACGTCCCATCACTGAATGTTAACTGGCCCAGACCGTGTCTGAGACCTGGGGTAGAGGCACACAAATTACACAGTTACCAGTCCGTTAGGAACTTAGTTCCTTTAGTAAATTAGCCTAGTTCAGGGACCGGTTAAATCTTTCATGTGGAGTGCCAAAATACAATATCAATTTACCAAATAATTCTTCATAAATCATCAGTTGTCAGAAAGTGCTCTTAACCCAATGTCTATGACGCAAGCAATAAGATATTAAAGATGTTGATTTCTAATATACCAATCAGGCCCAAAAAAACTGAAAAAGGTAAAATTACCATACAAAATTGTATTAAAGATAATATAGACCACGGGTCTCCAACCCTGTTCCTGGAGAGCTACCATCCAGATTGTTTTCACTTTAACATCAATTTAGCACACCTGATTGTACTAATTAGCTGGTTGATAAGCTGAATGAGGCTATGTTATTTGCAGTTGAAGTGAAGGATGGTAGCTCTCCAGGACCGGAGTTGGAGACCCCTGATATAGACCATTTCATAATTCACAATGCAATGTAAAGGTGTACTAGTCAACTTCTCTGAGAATACAGGTGTGAATATAAGAGATTACTGAAATGTCAAGAGCTACTGGTCCAAATCAAACCCTCCTCTCTGTAACAAACAGCAGAAATATAGGTTCCCAAGTCTTTGCCTGAAACTATAGAACTGTCTTCATTTTCTATCTGTCTGTCTCAGTGTCTGTCTCGCTGTCTGTCTTCTTTCTTTCTGACCCCTCCCCTTATAGGCCTTTGTAGGGTCAAATGTACATGATTATTTATAAGGTAGTTGGATAAAAAGACAATTGAATTGTTATGTACTATTTTAATATTCCGGCTAGAACTTTTAATTCTGTCTGACCTGGCCTTTACATACACTATTCTGTGACTCCTTTGTACTTTAATGTTATACTATACAGTACATGTAGCTTCTTTTAAAGTTCTCGACCTTTCTAGTGAATTGAACAGCTTTTAATGTGATGTTTGGATGGGAAAAATAAGTGACACTTAGCGGATTCAATCTACTTTCTCAGGGTCTCTGTATTGTCTTTGAACTTGGAAAATAGACAGTCTGTCTTTCCTCGTTGACTTTCAGACTGCAGCTTCCCACTCAAGCGCACATTACGGGGTCTCTGTTGCTTGTAGTTAAAAACGTGTTACTTTTTGTGGGGTTTAGGTTAAATACTAATTTAACGTTTAATAGGATCCCCGAAATCAATTCATTGTTCCAAGAACTACCACTTTCAGAGTCTGAAATTTCTTGGAACTTAAAAACAGACTGTCTGGCATGTGTCCTTGTTGACTAGACGACTGCTCCTCGTCTTCTCTGTGCAAATCAATCTGTGTGTGTTTTTGTGAAATAGGACCTGAACATTTATGAATCTCAGGGTCTTTGAAAAGTACTTGCAATTTGAAAATGTATTTACTGGTATCCCTCTAAACTATAACTTATTTCAGAGGCCTTTCGAAATAATGGTTACCTTGTCACTTAGGTGACATTGAAAATTGTACGGCCAAACCCCTTCAAACCCGTGTACTTGTATTCACTGAATCAATCTTGAAATTATCTTCGGAAACTCTAACACAGTAAATATCCAAGTCCTTGCAAGAATGGAACAATTCAACAGAAAAAAAGGAAAACACTGAACCATAACTGTTTTTCTGTGGTGCAACTATTGTGCTCAGTGTCCGTTTGTCTCCACAGGTATTTAGACTGGAACATATAGCGTAGCAGCTCAACCCCTCTCATGCTAGCTGCAGTGGAACACAAAGTCTGACACAATAAAACCACTACCTATAACTCCTACATACAGACTGTATAAGCTACACGCAAACTGCCTGTTTTCGCCCTCTCTTTTTGAGGGCACACTATTTTAGGGTTTAGGAAAGGAGGGTAGAGGCGAAAGAGGGAGGAGTGGGCGGGGGCTGAGAGAGAGGCGAGGAAGATGTGCGTACCTGCCAGCTGCATATTAGTGTGCTGAATTAGTATTTTACAATGTGTATTAGGGTTTAAAAGAAGGGAAGGGGGAGGAGAGGCTGAGTGAGCAGGGTGCTTCCAGCTAACGGTGTAGATTTACTAAATTAGGCGTGCCATCTGTCACTATGACTACGCAGACCTATTCTACCTAATCTCTCAAAATATTTTTTTCATAGCACATTTGCAGTTGGAGGAATTTTGTACCGTAGAGATCTTTCCGGAATGTGTGTATGTCTCTTTGTACGTGTTTTTCAAAACTGAATTTATGGCCATATGTGAGTATGCGTTTGGGAGCGTGTGTTAAAACTATCTTTAAAAGCTGTAAAGGGTTGACAGTGATTGGTGTCCAAGCCAGCCAAGTAGAATGAATTGAGTTGGAGTGAATGTGAAAAGCTTTTTACTCGGCTTCCTTCTACTGAAAAGCAAGGACGATAGTCAGCTTACGCCAGGGGAGATGGAATGGCAACAATTTATTAAAGAAATACAAAAATCACATGTTTCTCTCACACACATGATCAGGGTCAAATTCCTGAACTTTCAAAACTCATTCTAAAGAAACCTAATTTTGTGGTAGATTATTTGACAGTTTGACCTATAACCTGGAGATCAACACTCATGTCTTGCTTAGTTGAAGCAGTAGATTTACTAGAGTAATTAAAAGTTCATTTAAATACTCTTTCTAACATTTAAACAAGAACACTAAAATAAGTAAATGCAAACAAGAGGCAGTACACAGTGTACACACACACAAACATACAAACATACATACATACATACATACATACATACATACATACATACATACATACATACATACATACATACATACATACATACATACATACATACATACATACATACATACATACATACATACATACATACATACATACATACATACATACATACATACATACATACATACATACATACATACTTGGAGTGTACCACATACAAATAAAATGGATATTGATTTTGCCTATGAGCTAACTTCATATTTATCTTATGAGCTGCACTGCAAATATGTAATGTGATCTGCTGATGTACACTCATGTGGATAAAATGTAGGCTGTGATAACAGTTGACAGGATGTGATAACAGAGTCTGTGATAACAGTTGACAGGATATGATAACAGAGTCTGTGATAACAGTTGACAGGGTGTGATAACAGAGTCTGTGATAACAGTTGACAGGGTGTGATAACAGAGTCTGTGATAACAGTTGACAGGGTGTGATAACAGATGATGTGATAACAGTTGACAGGGTGTGATAACAGAGTCTGTGATAACAGTTGACGGGGTGTGATAACAGAGTCTGTGATAACAGTTGACAGGGTGTGATAACAGAGTCTGTGATAACAGTTGA
>JACXGM010033633.1:0-12233 GCA_016801145.1 Umbra pygmaea
ATAGTCAGTATGTTCTAGTGTTATACAGTATAGTCAGTATGTTCTAGTGTTATACAGTATAGTCAGTGTGTTCTAGTGTTATACAGTATAGTCAGTATGTTCTAGTGTTATACAGTATAGACAGGATGTTTTAATTTTGAAAACATACACACACGTACACAAATACACATATAAACAACCAATCCATTTAGGTAATTTGTCTATTTTTTTAAATTACATTCAATGGAGAGGGTCAGACAACGCCACCCAGAGACCAACAGATAGAGGGACAGACAGACAAACAGACAGATGGACAGACAAACAGAGAGACCAATTCAAACCATGACATCTCTGACTGTTACGTAAATGCCAATCACTGTGATGGCTGCAATGGGGAAACATCAGGACACCGACAGGCAGGGAAACACAGGATGTTTTTGGATTAGCTCGTCCAGCACCCCTGGCCTACAGCAACATAGGATGACTCTCAAATTAATCCGGTTTATCAATGTCACACACACACTACTTCATTTCAGCACTATTAAGCCTGGGAAGTAGATGGCCCAATGAATGCCTTTATATTTTCGTCTGGACATGGGTGGAAATCTCGGGGGAACACGTCCCCCGCAATCCTGGGAAAATTTGGATTTGTCCCCCCCAATATATCACTGTGTTCATAAATATGTAATTTCAATAAAAATAATAATACACAATAAAAGCAGTAGTGCTAATTATAGACACTTAAAAGCACATTTTTAAGATCCAAATGATTGCATCCCCCCGCCCTTTGCCTCACAATGGTTTGATCCACTGCCTCCGCCCCCAGCCCTCAGTAGTTGTACATGAAGAAGTATGATGTTGAGAAGGAACTGTTGTATGTGAAGGTTAGACGCTAGGGTAGGAAGTGGCATATGGGGGATGCTGGGGGGCAGGGAAAGGGGGTGGTGTCGAGGGCTGTATGTACGGCCCAATCCCAATGTCCACACTCACAGACTCACAGATTTTGAAGCATGCTCTCTTAAAGTCTGTGAGGGCTTAGGGCTGTCCCACTGTCAAATCATTAGTGAACATTTTGAGCCCTTTATGCACCCTTTCCGTAAGTCTGCATTTCTGCAGACTTTGCCTGAGGGAATTGCCCACATTTCATAGCGTTGTGACGTGAAACACCGGGGTAACTAGGGAAAGCCTGGAAGTGATAAAAAAACAGCGAAGCCACCTAATAACAGAAGAGGTTCGGTAAACAAACAAGCATTGAAGAAGAAACCAACCATGATGTTAACATTGAACACAATAAATCAGGGGAACACAATTACCTCATTACACACCTAATTTGTTCACCTGTTTATTCTGTAGTTTTTGCTGCTGTTTTGACCAAAAATGGTACATTGATTATTGATAAATATAAAATTATTATTGACAATTCTCTGTAGGGCAAAAGCCTACAAGCCGTATGAATCAGGCAGTTGGTCCCTTAACTGCCTTGTTTGCAAAGATATAAAAAAAAGTAAATAAAAAGTCACAAAGACACAATAGTGTGTAACATGCTTCATTGTCATCAAGGTAACGGGATAAAGTGCTGTCCCATTCCTATTTCTGGTATTATGTGCCCTTGCAGTTTCTTGCACTCATTCCTTTACCAGGTGACGTCACATAAGGCTGTGTGGGTCCAGGGATTAGGGTTTAGGGGGAACATTGGGATTAGGCCTTCCTTTCTTAGAGCAACAGGTTTGGCTAGGAAAGTTTGAAATGGGTGGGCTGTGACCGGCCTCACATTCCGGTACAGTAGGTGGCGGTATATACACCTCTCAAACAGTTACGATCTTCCATTATTACAAAAGAAGAAGTAGAAGTAGTTGTGCATAAAAGCTGTTTCCCAATAGACCTCAACAGTCCCGCCCACAGCCGACTCCGGAAGTAAGAATACAATACATTTTCTCCATTGACAATTCGAGTATAAGCCATAAAATCTTAACGATTACGTTTACTGAGCTGTAAATTACATCATATTTCAAGGATGACATTGTGTAAGTGAAGTTAGCTAAAGTTAAGTAAGGTAAAGTAATGTAAAGGCGGAAAGATAACACTCGCAATGTTTTATGGGATGAGTAGTTCCTTCACTCTGAATAAAAAATATGTACACAGTCTTGTACCTTTGACTTTTTTTGGATTTGCGGTTCATTTTTTCACTCAAAATTATATTTTGCATGCTTATCAGTCACGTCGTAGCTGGTTAGCCTAAGGCATGGTCTAAAACTCTTTATATACAGATTTTGCCAGAAGTCAACGGGAGAAATGAATGGAAAATTTACTTCCGGAACCCTAGCTCTCTCGGACGAGGGGCGGGACTGTTGAGCTCTATGTCAAGGAAGGATCCTTCGAAGTCGGAATTTCAAGGATGCATCTAAGTCTGTTGAAGTACTGTTCCAATGTCAAGGATCCTCCGAATTATTAGAGGGATGTTATTATATTCTGTTATTTCTCCGTGCCTCCCTTTGCAACAGATAGGTGGTTATTGCTTACGTGATGAAAAATGCAATAACAAACACATTAGGCAAACCTTATCTAAAGTAAATTTCCCAGAAAAGCTTAAAAGAAGATATATTTGTCAGACCTTTGAAGTACTAATTACTAAAAAGATTAGAAATCAAAAATATTTATCTTTCCCTATTTCACCCAAAGCAAAGGATTTGTATAAATGTACAAATGTATAAACAACACAATTCATAAAAGGCCAATTCCAATTGGCTGTAGTGGCCTTGGCTGAACTAACATGGTGGCTTGGCTATTGAGCAAGTAAGGTGTGGCGCTGTCGTTGAAATGTCGTAAAAATGTCTTGTGGACTAGAAAAAAAAGAGTTGCCAAAAACAACAAAAAAGATGGGGGGTGGGAGGTGTTTAAAGCAAATCGAGACTGAATTCTGTGTGACTTCACCACCAAAATCTGCGTGATTTTGACTCAATATTAATTCTCATTAACAAATCTTTTAGAGCAGTGATTCAGTACACTGAAAAGATTTGTTCAAAAACAGCGAATCGTTCAGGATTCACACATCAGTAGTAGTTGCATATGATACAGATACAGTGCATGCGTGGGAACAGACAGTCTGTCATTGGTGACTGACCTGCAGTAAGTAATTCAAACAAAGGATATGTTAGACATTTCTTTACTTTTACCACTGTACAATAAAACAGATTTATATAACACATTAATATTATTTACACCAGTCTTCATTTTTACTGCATTCAATTACAGGTCACTCTTTGTGTTAGCTAGCGTTAGCTGACATTTGCTAGCTACAGTCACATCAGCCAGTGTTTGCAGCTGTTTTGAATTTGAGTCAATGGTAGTAAATCGACGATAGCAAAGATTATAAAGAAACTAAATTGGTGCTCGCTAGCTCTGCAAATTCAGCTATTGTGGGAAGTAATAGGAATACATAGCTAAACTATATTCAAATTACAAAGGTTTGTAGATTAGTTTGTAAATGGTGAACTCATACAGACGTCAATCCTTGTCACTGCAATCTGTTAAACATTTTCTAGCTGTGTGTGTGTGTTTTGTAGCCAGCTAGGTAGAGAATTGGTAGGAAAATGTTAGAAAATATACAAGACATCAGATTCATTTAACCAAAACGCATAGTAAGAACTCTAGTAGCCTTATATCTCAAAGAGTAGTTGATAAAATGTTCATAAGAAAGAAATAAAAGGCTAATGAAAATGGTTCATTATGTCAAAAGAGGGCACACATATCAGAGCTGGGCACAAATATATCAGAGATGGGCACACAGATATCAGAGCTGGGCACACAGATATCAGAGATGGTCACACAGATTTCAGAGCTGGGCACACAGATATCAGAGATGGTCACACAGATTTCAGAGCTGGGCACACAGATATCAGAGCTGGGCACACAGATATCAGAGCTGGGCACACAGATATCAGAGCTGGGCACACAGATTTCAGAGCTGGGCACAGACAGCCAGGGACTGACTGGCAGAGATAGACTAGCAGAGACAGGGAGACTGAAGTAAGTTTATAAGTCTTTGTTTGGAAACATTATGAAAGCTAGGTTCTGGTCAGTGGTTCTGCTGTGTTCAGGTCAGTGTTTCTGCTGGGATCAGGTCAGTGGTTCTGCTAGGTTCAGGTCAGTGGTTATGCTGGGTTTAGGTCAGTGGTTCTGCTGGGTGTAGGTCAGTGGTTCTGCTGGGTTTAGGTCAGTGGTTCTGCTGGGTTCAGGTCAGTGGTTCTGCTGGGTTTAGGTCAGTGGTTCTGCTGGGTTTAGGTCAGTGGTTCTGCTGGGTTTAGGTCAGTGGTTCTGCTGGGTTTAGGTCAGTGGTTCTGCTGGGTTTAGGTCAGTGGTTCTGCTGGGTTTAGGTCAGTGGTTCTGTTGGGTTTAGGTCAGTGGTTCTGCTGGGTTCAGGTCAGTGGTTCTGCTGGGTTTAGGTCAGTGGTTCTGCTCGGTTCAGGTCAGTGGTTCTGCTAGGTCCTACTGGCCAGAGGCAGTGTTGGAGGAGTGAATGTTAGATACACTAATTTAACTCCTCACATACAGGAAGTCCCCTCCATCCACACACATGCTCTGCTCATGAGGGAGGCCTTCGTCTCTCTGCTCTGTGGCCAACACACAGTAAACGCAGGAGGCCTTCGTCTCTCTGCTCTGTGGCCAACACACAGTAAACGCAGGAGGACTGTGGGCTGCAGGGCTCGTTTTGCCAACAGTTTATTGCCGATTGAGTGGAACACTTAGCCCAGTGAAAGAGACACCGTCCCCTTTGTTACCACTGTAAAAGGTTGAGCCGGGCTCTTGGCTCAATTCTGAAAGTCTACTGAGCACTGAGAGTGAGCGGCAGTGAGAGAGAGAGCCGGGCAGGGTGAGAGAGAGAGAGAGAGAGAGAGAGAGAGAGAGAGAGAGAGAGAGAGAGAGAGAGAGAGAGAGAGAGGGAGAGAGAGAGGGAGGGAGGGAGCCTGACTGTGGCTTCTCTGACTTTGCCCGGAACCTCTAGGAGGAGGAAGAGCCAATTAGCATAGCACTGCCTAAGATTTAGGAAAGATAAATTGGATTATCTGCCTTGCCATACCATTTTTCAGTGACTCCTTTTGTGCAGATCGGGAGACTGTAAATTCAATTAAGGAAATATAGTTGGTGAACGTAATCATCCCATGCATGAGCTGACTAAAAGCTTCCGTGTTCGATGAACAGTGTGAAAAAATTTGGATGGCTTGGTGACGTGTTTGGATGAACCATACAAGCGCCCTTCACCATCGCACATCTGTCCAGGGAGTTGCAGAGCTCCCGACAAGGCAGGGTCAGTGGGAAATTGGACAAGACCAATTGGGAGAGGAGAAAACACCAAAAAAAATTACCAAACCAAATACCTGTTCAGTTTACAAGGAAACTGGTTCTCAATACAAAAGATGCATCTAGACAAGATCCCAAAGACAGCAGGCCCAGGAAATGTATGGCTAACAAAATAGTGAGAAAATACACTTGAAAGAATCAACCAAAGAAACATTCTACCTTGCTCTAAACTGAAAGTACACAGTACTAGAATACCTAATCACTGTAACATGACAGAATTGTTATAATGTTACTTGTCAGTCTTATTTACCAAGTATGAGCTGATTAGTTGTCCTAATTATCCCACGACAAGGTGGAAAGCTTATGACTAATGCTATTCTTCCTGCGTAGCTTTAAATTGGAACTGACAGCATTTTAACAACATGAAATTGTATTAAAAATGTTGAAATACACCGCCAGAAATAACATGGTGACTTTTATTAAAAAATGACAAGCGATCACATAGAAATTGCCATTTTAATGTTGTGTAGATTTACATTTTACTCATTACTACATTTAACAGAGAATCTTATCCAGAGGGACTTACTGTAAATACATCCTCTGGAGAAACTTGGGGTTGAAGTGCCTTGCTCAAGGGCACAATGATATTTTACTTAATTGTAAATTGAACCAGCAACCTTATGATTATGAAGTCTGACTTTTTAATCACTGAGAGCTAAATGTTTTCATATCATTTTTACAAATTGCAGCAGTAAAGATGTCAGTGAAAAGCAAAACACACCACCGTGGGGGAAAAGAAGAACACTGTCCTTGGTACATTATCAGAAACTCTGATCTAACAATATCAACGATTAACAAATATTTGTCAAATCCTTCAGAACTTCTTCATAGAAACAGGACCACAATGGAATTACATAATTTCTATGTTGATATATACGTATGGTTGTTCTGCTTACCATTTAGAAACTGTCTTTTTAAGATTGACTGTTAATGGCTACATGCCCATTCAAATCAGATGGTAGCTTATCTTATAAAGTCTATGCATTGGATTTTTAAGGATTACTTGAACATATTTTGTGGTTAAAATACAAGCATCAGACTCATATTTTTACTTCAACAAAGTGTTAAATATACATACAAGTGATAGCCTAATATGTTTATTTTTGCTGGAACACTGCATTTTTCACCCAGCTTTGACTCCCAGTAAAATTTGCCTATATATTTTGGCTACTTATATATGTTATGAAAACGTTGTTGAGGTAAAAATACGAGTTTGATGCTTCTACGGATGAGAGAGAGCGAGAGCGAGAGCGAGAGCGAGAGCGAGAGCGAGAGAGAGAGAGAGAGAGAGAGAGAGAGAGAGAGAGAGAGAGAGAGAGAGAGAGAGAGAGAGAGAGAGAGAGAGAGAGAGAGAGAGAGAGAGGCCTGTGGGGCAGGCCATAAATATCTGTGAGTCATTGCTGAGCTTATTTGTGCAGGAAAGGGACGTACAGTGTGCACTCTCATACAAACATAGATCCTAACAGAACATTATCAACAGCTCCCACAGCCACCTCACTCAACAGCATGTCATGAAGAGCCGTGTGTACACACAACTGCACACACACACACATTTCCAATTCTTTGAATCCACAAATCACAATAAAGTCGAAGGTTTTCAAACAGTGGAAAGGTCCTGGATATCTGGGCACCATTGTGAAGAGAAAACAGCTCCTACAGCATACATTCAGGCTGCATATGACCCCTGACCCAGAGCAGGAATGTGCAAGTACCATTATCTTGTTTTTAGAGAAAGAAGCCTGCAATGGAGGCCACGCACTGTCAGCCTGTGATCATGGCAGAGATACCAGTTATAAGTCTTAGGACCTTTTCGTCATCTGCAATATTTTTAACAAATGAGAGCACAGGAAATACAAAGGAAACCGCTCAGACAAATAAATGTAAAGACCCTGTTTCCATCTCCACTGACTCATCCCTGAACCGTAGTGTGCCCCCAGCATTCACCAGCCTGTGTTGCCCATCTCTAGCCTGCAACAAGGGGACAGCTCCTGTCAGAAGGCAAAAAGAGTCCCCAAAAAGGAGAGCGACAGCAACATACTGAAAGATCCAGGATGCTAACCCACTGAACCATCACACTGATGACAACACAAAGTGTCTTAATATGAAGTTGGTCAACCACTATTCACCAGCCTAGCTTTATAATACCTAGACATAGACTATCATTCAATAGTTTGGCGTCATGCAGGAATTTCCATGTGTTTTGATAGAAATTTATATCGTCAGTCACCAAGGTGGCATTCAAACGATAAGAAATGAATGTCAAAACACAATTAATTACTTTAACAAGTGACCTGTGGTGTGAAAGGAGGATTCAGACGCAGGAGAATTACAGTTGTTCCTTTTACTTAGAACGCACACATATAACAAAGGCTTTACAGGGTACTCCTATCTGTAAGGCGACTGGTGCCAAAGGAAAACCTGCCTAGAGAACCTGGAAAAGAAAGAGCCTGTTAAAGGTGCTTCAGCAAAACAGGATAACAGTCCAGTATTTCGTGATGGCAGTAGATTCTTTCTCCGAGAAATACACTGAAAAAAATGATTTGTTGACACAACTTGACTTAGTCAAGTCATCTTGTTGCATTGACTCAGTTAAGTTTAGCCAACATTAGGAGTTTCTACAAGTTGAACTTCACTCCTAATGTTGGCTAAACCTAACCGAGTCAATGCACCAAGATGACTTGACTGAGTCAAGTTGTGTCAACAAATTATTTTTTACAGTGTATAGGAAGCAGCAGACGTACTTAATTATATGAAAAGATAGAAGCCATAAGACATGCACATATAACCATATGAACAATGAAAATTTCCAACAATTCCCCCCAGGTACCAACAGTCTTAAAAAGAGCAGCTAAGGGACTACTAAGCAGGTGATCCAGGTTGGTACTGATGAGGGAATTGATGGGACGGTGCTGTCAGTAGACAGGAGACGACGACTGCCAGATCCTCAACCGCCCTAGCCAACCAGAGTATCCCTCGCAGCCAGTCCTGCAACCAAGACGTTTGGGGCTGTTGGTCTACCTGCGGGACCCTCCTCAGCCTGGTCCTCCGCCACCACAGCTCTCCCACCAGACTCCATGGTGGACCTACGTCTATTTCTTCACCCCAGCACCATCAGTCCTGCTCTTCACTCCCTTGTCAACACCCTCTACACCCCTGGGTGGAATGTAGGTTTATCTCGCTGCCATAAACATAGTTATTCCCAAATCTATGTACTCACTCAAATTAATGAGATGAATTGGCCTGATGCTACGAAAACAGCATTTTTGTTTTCAGACATATTTTCACTCCTGGAAGGTTGCGCGAAGCACACTTTGGTAATTCCCACTACAGCAGTCAGTGAGGGGTGAAGACAAAAGAAACGATGTGTTGAATGCTCAGGCCAGTCTGGCATGTTATAAAATGTCTTATTGGAATACACATTACTTTGAATACATGCTAAAATTAAATCTTAATGCCCAAAATTTAACATAACCAAAAAAAATATTACTGATACATTTGTGACCTATTGAAATTTGGGGCCTCCATCCCAATTTAAACTGTTTCAAATGCAACCTTTTTGGTCGCAGTTTCAAGCCCTGACCCTGTTAGGACCACCGGGGGTCTGCCAGCAGCTACAGACAAGACCACCACAAGTCCGCCAGCATGTGCAGCCAAAACCCCTGGGTGTCTGCCATGACAAGCATCTGAAACCAATGGGGGTCCACCTAAAGCAGCGGAGACCTCCAGGGTCCACCTACAGCAGTGGAGACCACCAGGGTTCTGCCCTCCTCACCACAGCCAGTAACAGATACACTGTCCACTAAGTATGCAGTGCCTCTACAGCTTGTACCTGCTTACCATGCTCCCTCAGCCTCTACGCATGGTGCCATCCCCCTGGCCGCCACTGTTTGACCTTTTTGGGTGGCTTCTGCGGGGGGATCTCCCCTCTGGCTGGGCTTTGGCTTCCCTCCCTGTTTGACATCACTTGTGGCGTTGGGGGCACCTTCCAGATGTAGGGGCTTTTGCTCGTAGGTTTCCAAGATTAAAGGTGGGGGTACTGTCACGGTTGCCCCCTCGGGAGATGGATGAGGACTAGTGTTTCTCCTGTATGTAGTTTCTCCCTTGTGTTTGATGTTGGTTTAGTGGATGTGTGTTTTTCACGCTTTTCCAGTCATATCACTATATCACATGATTTAATTAACCAGTAGAACTCTATCAATTATTAGCGACAGCTGCAACCACTAGATCATTTGTTAGTCTATTTAACTCTTGTGTAATGTGTTGTTAGTTGTTAGGTATTGTTATATGTATGTCTGTGTTGTTTAGTGTGAGTTATATTAACCTGTATTCCTGAATAGCATCTCTTTGCCCATCGTGGTATTGTTGATTTTGTTTAGTGCTTTCGATATTAAACACTGCTTGCTTTCAATTACTCCTTTGCAATTGTCTCATCTCCTTTGCACAACCATGTATACTTATAAATTGCCTATTCCGTACCTTTTGTATAATTAGTCACTATTGAAAATCTTTACCATTGAAATACGCAAAGTTACTCAACCCCTTCATGGCAAGCATATTTAGTACTTAGTAGAGCACTTTATTGCTGTTATGACCTACTGCAAACGAGATGCATAGCCAGACACCAGCCTCTGGCAGCGTTCCTGAGGAATCTTAGCCTATTCCTCATGAGCAATGTCCTCCAGTTCAGTAATATTCTTAGGTTTGCAACTGCCTTCTTCAAATTCCACCAGAGATTTTACATGGGGTTCAAGTCAGGTGGCTGTGATGGCCACTGTAGAATATTAATGGACTCCTTCAAGGTATGCTTGGGATCATTGTCCTTTTAGAAGGTCTAATGACACCCAAGCTTCAGCTTCCTCACAGATGGCATGACGTTTTCTCCTAGTATTTCTTAAAACTTAAATGACCCCATCTTGCTTTCAACACACTACAGGTTTCCTGTGCCAGAGCATCACTGAGCCACCACCATGCTTGACTGTAGGCAGAGTGTTCTTTTCGGCGTATGCTTCATTCTTCTTCCTCCAGACTAACCGCTGATGTGTCGTGATGAAAAGTTCCGGGTTTGATTCATATATATATTATAACCTTATTGTTGTCATTGATAAATTATTTGGTAAATCTTTTGACGCTGTGTTGTTTTCTATTACCCTGTTCAAGATTTTCCAAATACCTTTGATATTACTTTGAATTTCTTTCAGCATTTTGTTATAATATGATTTCTTGGATTGTCTCATTATCACTGTTATGTTGTTTTTAAAAACCTTATATTGCGTCTCAGCTGTTTTTGTTTTAAATAAAAAAAGCTCTGTAAAGTTCATTTTTCTTTTTCTATGCTTTTGTAATCCCTTTGTTATCCAGGGTTTTTCATTGTAGCTACTATTTTGTTTGCATTGTATTATTGGACAATATAAATCATATAGAGACATATAGCGCTTCATAAGCGTCATTGACCTCTTCTACATAAACTTTATTCCACTCTTTTTTAGAAGATCATATCTGCTTCATCAGTTCTTTTTCTTATAAATTTAAAAAAAATTTCCTTCTTCATACTCTTCATTTCCCAGTATGTCATTTATTATCAACCCACATTTAACATTATTCACCATAATATTTACAAATATATTATCAATTAATGTTGCACAACTCATGACATGACATAGTATACAATTTATTCATTATAAATCTTTAGCTCAATTGTGCCAATTTTACAACTACAGGCCAGAATTGCAGACTGCATCTTTAATGGATCAGGATATGAACAGCAGAGACATGTAGAGCCAGCCACTAGACTGATATACTGACTGAGGTCTCATCAAAATTAACTAAGAAAATTACTTGTTGGAGCAGATCAGACGGACAAGGGTGGGAGAAATTAGCTGATTATATTTTTAGATTGCAATCTGTAATATTATACCAAATGGAATAAAGTTATTTTACATATTCATTATCCTTCTTTTACTACTCAAATTAACTTCTTGAGATTAGATGTTTCTCTTTTATAAGCAATCATACCAAAATCCAATTAAAATTATTTTTGTATTACAACACTATTAACATCGTCACCTGATTGAATGATGAGTAAGTAGACAGAGCGTGTATCACATGATCACCTGTTTGATGAGTAAGTAGAAAGAGTGTGTACCACATGATCACCTGGTTGATGAGTAAGTAGACAGAGCGTGTAGCACATGATCACCTGATTGATGAGTAAGTAGACAGAGCGTGTATCACATGATCACCTGATTGATGAGTAAGTAGACAGAGCGTGTATCACATGATCACCTGGTTGATGAGTAAATAGACAGAGTGTATCACATGATCACCTGGTTGATGAGTAAGTTGACAGAGTGTATCACATGATCACTTGATTGATGAGTAAGTTGACAGAGCGTGTATCACATGATCACCTGGTTGATGAGTAAGTAGACAGAGCGTGTATCACATGATGACCTGGTTGATGAGTAAATAGAAAAAGTGTATCACATGATCACCTGGTTTATGAGTAAGTTGACAGAGTGTATCACATGATCACTTGATTGATGAGTAAGTTGACAGAGCGTGTATCACATGATCACCTGGTTGATGAGTAAGTAGACAGAGCATGTATCACATGATCACCTGATTGATGGGTAAGTAGACAGAGCGTGTATCACATGATCACCTGTTTGATGAGTAAGTAGAAAGAGTGTGTACCACATGATCACCTGATTGATGAGTAAGTGGACAGAGCGTGTATCACATGATGACCTGGTTGATGAGTAAATAGACAGAGTGTATCACATGATCACCTGGTTGATGAGTAAGTTGACAGAGCGTGTATCACATGATCACCTGGTTGATGAGTAAGTAGACAGAGCGTGTATCACATGATGACCTGGTTGATGAGTAAATAGACA
>JACXGM010033634.1:0-12211 GCA_016801145.1 Umbra pygmaea
AAGGAGGCTATGGGTGAGTGTGGCTTAAATACACAATGGAGTGAGCAGGTGTGGTGAATCATGATAATGAGTCCGGGTATGGGAACTGTAGTTCTGAGGAAGAATGACTAGGGAAGCTGTAGTCTACAGGAAGTAGAACTGGTGAATGGGAATTGTAGTTCTGAGCGGGATGGAATAGGGAAGTGGCAGTGTCCAGGGAGGGGAACTGGGAATCGTTACAGCTGGAACCGTTTTCACTCCTCTGACGATACACACGCGCAGCCTCCCACTTATCTAGGAAGAATTAAGGTTTTGTAAGCATTTACCTGAAAAACACATCTGTATTTCAAGTTGTTATGAATGGTTACTGCAAATGTACCTACATGTTTGATTAGTTTATAGGGGACAGCCTCCCAGGTGGTGAACAAGACCTAAGAAACAAGCTCTGACATGATTGAGAAGTCTTTATAAAATGAACAAGAATCTAATAGCAAAGTACAAAATAACTTACTTAATAGTCCTGAGGGAAATGTCCCTGAAGCTGGTCTTCTTCCCAGATCCTGTCCATGTCGTCAAGACTGCGAGAGCATTTTTGAAGATGCATGGTAGTGTTTGCCAGACCGTGTACTTTAGGTCTTTACCAGCCTTAACAGACAAACTGCAAACCTAAAGATAGAAGAATTTAAAGGTTTTATACTTGACAGCTTAAGTTATATAAAGTGTTTAGAAAATGTTAATTCTTATCTTCACGTGTAAAGCTAAAGTCGTCCTCCACCTGGTAAGAAACAACAGAAAACATCATGATCTGAAAGCAGTGTTTAGAAAAGAGGTTTAGCAAAAAGGCCTACATAACCCTAAAAAATAAACAACATATTCAAATCTCTAAATACAATAAGAAACTCTAAGCTAGGTAACGTCTGTACCGGTTTGTTTATGCAAATCACAAAAATGCAACCTTGGACTCACATGCTACATTGTCAGTCATTGCCTGTTCCACAGGTGCTGTAGTTTCCCCGTCTGTTCCATCAATACTCTTCACTTCTAGTGTCAGTGTGTCCACTAGTAGAATACCTTGGAACAGCACCTGGAACAGCACCTGGTACAGCACCTGGTGCAGCAGTACAAGCAGCTGCTAATTCCTATAAGTGACCTTGAACATGCTTCAGTATTCTCCTCCAGTAACTAGACCTGTATGTATAAAAAAAGTGTTAATGTCACTAAACAGATATGATGGCTGTGTGTAGAAAAAGTTAATTAATGGAAACAAACACACTAACATTTATCAACACCTCAATTTAAATTAACAGGTTTCCTTAACCTTTAATTAACCAGGTAGGCCGATTGAGAACAGATTCTCGGGAAAGTGATAAAGAAATTATACTGTTTAGTAGGGAAACCAGTTTGATGGGGAGAATAAGTATAGGGTGTCAGACAGCCACGCTCATAACCAGTAGGTGGCGGTATATGCAATCATGTAGTTGCGATGTGCCAATAAATCCTAAGAAGAACCTTATAGTAGCTAGCGCTAGCTAGTTTAGCTACAGTACTGTTCATATTCTCTTATAAACCCATGGTAGTAGCACGAGTGGGTGGCTACATTTTGTTTGTGTTATCGCAGCAACCACTTTTTGTTGTTCCTTATCAATAAAATGCTTATGTAAATAAACGATGGATGTATTTAGAAAAACAAGTACATTCCATCATTATGTCGTGTTACTACAGTACATACTAGCTACCACTAGAGGTTAGCCATAGCAGGCCGCACCTGGACCAGACAAAGCGTAGATGTGCTGGACAACATCACATTAAATACACCGAGTACAAAAACACAAAGTTGCCAAATGCAGTTGAGTCTGTATAGTAGTTATTTGAAATCGGTTGAGAAATCTAAACGTTATAGTGCTTTTAATCCCCAAAAAATGGCAGCTCTGATCCCTATATTTACAGTAACAATACGACTAGCCAATGCTAGTGAGCAGATACAATGTAGCCTACATTAACTAAAAAACTAACATCACTCGATTCTTTGTCAAACTATGTTACTTTATATTTAGCGAACTAGAATACACCAACAAAAATACAGTCTGGTTAAACCATACACCTAATCGGTACTTACATGAGTTGGTGATGGTGCGCCGCGAGCGGGCCACTGGTGGAAAGCCGACAGAGATGCAAATGAACTGATGCAAATTAAGATCCGGAGAAAAGCGGCAAAAGCTGGCGGCCTGCTGGCTGAACGACATTATAGAGACCAGCAGCCCACCTGCGACAAAACGCTGGCGGCGCACCATCGATTGCCTACTGGGTTAGTGCCCCTGCTACTGTCAAAATCTCATTGTCAGCATTTGGTTTCTTTGTCCGTAGGTTTGTGTGCACAGTGCAAAGTGTATTTTCAACCAAATTTAAATAACAGCATAGTTCACACAAAATGATGATTTCACCACGGACCAATCAATAATGATGATTTCACCACGGACCAATCAACATCGCTATCGGATGATTTTGGAAGCAGCCCCACACTGCATAATTCAAATCCACTAGCAGGAGCGCTACTGAACCACAATATATTTAGGTAAGCAAGCTAGTTCGCTAGATATTGGATCGATATAAAGCTGACTTAAGTGCTTAACTAAATCAAACCTGTCTGTTTTGGAAGTTGCATGAGCAACTGGGAGCTGGGAAAGTTCTGACCTCCGAGTGGGAGAATACACCTGCACATTTAAAGAGCTGAGAGATGTAACGTTAGGTTTGGACAAGCTATATTTGTGTTTCAGGTCGTAGTAATTAGCACAGGTGATTGTGATAGTAAAGGTTACTTTGCGGTTTACTTTTGTGTACAGTAACTGAGGTAATGTTAGATGTCTAGCTAGCCTTAACGTTACTGTAGTTAACTGTCAATTACCGTTGACTGTTGATAGTAGGCAAATACATTTTTTTCCCATTTTCCTGAATGCACCAATACCACTTAACCCTTTAATGTCCTTGCAGCGTTAAAAGACATTGTGTGCTCTACCAAATGGTCGAGTGGAACATTGAACTTGCGTTGACAGCAATTTACTAGCTTACTAGTTAAAAACCAATTAGCTACAGTACACCTGTCTGGTTTGTGTTTTTTAGTATTACATACTGTAAGTTAATTAGCTGTGATCCTGTTGCATGAGAGAGCGAGAAGGCAGTGGCAAGATGGTGAGCAGCTAACCCCTTGAGGAGACCAAACATTTAACCATATGGGCCACGACTGAACCAGACAGCTAGACCTCCATTTATCTACCTATCTCCATCCTCAAGTGATGATGATGAATCAGATTACTCTCTCAAACAAACACACACACACACACACACACCACAATTGCTTTTTAAAATCTCCTTCCACTCAAGTGTGTTTTGTTTTTGTTCATTCAGTTGAATGTTTGAGCTTTACTGTGCAGAGTGACATCTGATTAAAAATAAGTTTATATTTTGAAAAATGTGTTCACAAAAGTAGAACATCACATTATGTGTTATTCGATATTGTACAGCGTGAATAGAATTTTCAAATGACTCTTTTGATAATTTATTTGTTCATTTTCCATACTGGCCTAATTTCTTTTGAATTGGTGTTGTATTTTTGTGTCCATCATGTAATCTTTTGAAATTTAAAAAAATGCAAAATCCATAAATTGATACAGTAGTAAATAGAATTTCAGTGTCAACATGATAATTGAACTTTTTTTACAAAAACATCAGTTATGTTATTTAAGTTATGATATTACAGTTTTTCTCTATTGCTAAGACACTAAGAACCATTGGCTGAAAAATTACTGTTGCCTAAACTCATTTGGCTAATTGGGCAGTCTGTTATCAATACCTTAAACCATTTCTCATAGTAAAACACAATTTGCAGATCTCACTTAGACTGACTCTAAACACATTGGCCCTCATGAAACGTGCGTACAACCTAAAACAGGTGTAGGACAGGCATATGCTGATTCCTACGGAAAGCAAGGGATTTATCAATTTGAACGTGAGCGTAGGCTGCGATAAAATCTCACGTTTGGTCTGACCTTGTGTACGCAAGTTCTCCAGTGTGACTAGCGGTGTTCATGGTATAACCACCCGGTTCAGTGAATTGTTGTACCAGCAATCATTGATGAATATTTGTGCATCGCAACTACCCCATATTAAAAAAAGTTACATTTCAGAATTACGAATTAATTGTATAATTAATTGTATAATTAATTGTGTTTTAGCAAATGAGAAACTGTAAATAAGTGAGTAATATTTGTTTTCATGTCATACGTGTTTTTCTATCAGAAATTGAAGCTCCAAATCCTATTTTTTCACTTAATGGCCTTTGTGCCATAGCATGTGGCCTTTGTGCCCTCAAAAATTTTCTGACACCAAAGGTCAAGTGGCCTTGCCCCTAAAATTACAAAATTTCAAGCCTTGATGTCATAGTGCTATACATAATATCAACCGACCTGAATAATGTCATAGTGCATGTCTCTGTTCTGTTTGTCTTCACAGGCGCCAAAGAGGACTGACCTTTGAGTAGACACGCCACCCCCAGCCTTACTTCACTCCTGGAAAGGATTAACAAAGCTTTTTGTTCCACTTTAGCTCCCTACAGTATAGGCGGTTTACCAATTTTTCTTTATGATGGGCTAGAGTCCCGCTGTTGTTGTTTTTTGTATTTTGTTGGTTTTTAAATTTTGGCAAGTGTACAAACACCTTGGTGGATTACCATGTCTTATACATGTGTATATATATATATATATATATATATATATATATATACACATACAGTATATGTATATATGTGTAGTGAATGGACATACTTAATTCACCGTTGTTGTTAAGTGTGGTTTCACACACTGTTGAGTATGAACGCAGCATTGTTGTTATTAGCGTGTTTCTTCATGTAGTGATAAATGTAATACATTACACAAGTAATTTACTAATTTGTCACACATGTAGTTTACTGACCTTAGTCACTCCATTTAAGTGTGACTGTTCAGGGATCACAGTCCCTTTAAATGTTATATATGCGTGATGACGTGAGACCCTACAGGGCTGGTTCAGTGCAGTTTTTCTTCCTGTGATATTCATCCCATAGTCACTTGTGCTGTATGTTTGTACTGCACCTGCATGTACTGTATACTATTACAACAGCATTGCTGAGCCATGGAACAGCTTGTACACTGACATACATAAATCTGCATTGTGCAGACGTGACAATAAGTAACATATGACAGAAGTAGCCCCCAATATCACACATGAGAACCGCCACATAAGTTAGCACAGGACATAAAACACACTACTTTCAAGACCTGGGGTTATGCCGTAAATCCGACAGCACCGGCTGCAAGTGAGCAACGATAGGCGAAGCCGGCTCAGATTCCCAGATGTCCTCAAGCACTCCAACACAGCTTCAAATACCATTCCCACACACAAATTCCCAAATACATGTTTGGCAGCAGAAATACTATTCTGGGTTTCATAGTTTACTGTCAGTATAAATGTCTATAGAAAACGCTATACAGAAGTCATGAAATCAATAGTTTTAAGCAGAGATGCATAGGGAAAATACAACGATGACCACCTGCTTAATATTGTGTAGGTCCCCTTTTGCCGCCAAAACAGCAGCCCCATACACAACAAACTGTGATGCATTGTGTGTTCTGACACCTTTCTATTAGAACTAGCAGTTACGTTTTCAGCAATTTGAGCTACAGTAGCTTGTCTGTTGGATCGTATAATGCGGGCCAGCATTCGCTCCCCACGTGTTTTGTGTCTAATTCATTAAATAAAGATACAAAGACTGCATGATAGAGCAAAATACTTTTTTTCCAAATTGAGCTGATTTATTTTGTGAGATAGACAGTGAATAAATGGTGACCAAACATTTAATTTCCAAAATGACATCATCTACTACAGACTTCTGATTGGATATTTCTTAAAGTACACACTACTATTCCCTCATCTCCTCCTATTAAGCCTTTGCTACTCTATTGGTGTCAGTCAGTCTGAATTTCCATCAACTATTCCTGGTCTATAATAATAACCCCCAAATTCCTTAGCCCTCTCCTTATCCATTGTATGCACCTAAAACTGATGTACATTCCTTCCTCCTTTTACAAACATGTTACTGTTACTCTTATCTGATGGTTCAAAATGGCCTTTAAGGTCAGTTAATGGCCACTTCTGCACTCCCAGTCTTGAAAAAAAGCATGTATCCTTAACCCACATAAACAAGCAGAGTAAGACTAGATTTTTCCTTAAACAAACTTAAACATTAGACACCATTCAATAACTGCGATGGGCATAGCATTAAAGCATCAGATTTAGAAAAATAAATTCTCATCTTCTTTAGATTAACAAAACCTTTCAAAAATACCAAGCCCATATGGCAATATACTTGTAAACATTTCAAAGCACTTCTAAATATAACTGAACAAAGACATTTATTAGAATACCATTTGAATAAACACTTCTACATGGTTGTTACATCCCCCAGTGTATTCAGGAGAGTGTAGCTCCTAATGATGTATTCTGCCCAGAAAGTCAAATGTTCACCATGTGAAAAGTTTCCCCAGCCCGCCACACACACACACACACACACACACACACACACACACACACACACATATATATATATACATATATATGTCAATATATATAAATCTGAGTTTTCCCCAATTAAGATCCACCGACCGCGGCTGATATTTACTATCGGAATGATGTTTACATCGTTTACATATAGATTTAACCTTCTCAGGATGATTACCTACAGCTCCTTAAATGAGCGTGTCATGGGGCAATCAGTCTCTGAAATTACATACGTTTAAACCTTTTCAGGACAAAGACTCATATTTCGTCACGTAATACCAGGTGGGGAAGAGTGAGATCTGCTCTTGTAAGACACCAACAACAGGGTTACAATCCACAATAAAGCACACCTAGTCTGGAAAAAAAGGAACTATATAGAATTCCTGATTGCCATGAAACTCAAACTGGTGAGGATAATAAAATAATATTAGACAGGTGTGCCATTTAAAAAAAGTTATACAAAAGGAATGGAAGTATAATAATTGTAGAGGAGATGGTGCCAGAGACCTAGAAACAGACAGAGAATCAGACTACATTACATTAATTACCAGTTTTATTAATGACTACTCATTACTGTCGAAGTGTAGTTATGACAAATATTGAGATGGTGAATCAGATTAATTATATTACAATGGTCGAACCTCAGGTTGAAGAGGAACAGTGTTGATTCTATCCTGGTCGTGGAACAACGGATCAGATCTTTACTCTCGCAAGGATCCTGGAGGGGGCCTGGGAGTATGCCCATCCTGTCTACATGTTTTTTGTGGATTTGGAGAAGGCGTATGACCGGGTCCCCCGGGAGATACTGTGGGAGGTGCTCCGGGAGTATGGGGTGAGGGGTCCCTTCATAGGGGCATTTAATCTCTGTACGACCAAAGCAAAAGCTGTGTCCAGGCATTAAGTCGGACTCGTTTCAGGTGAGGGTTGGTCTCCGCCAGGGCTGCGCTTTGTCACCAATCCTGTTTGTAGTATTTATGGACAGGATATTGAGGCGTAGTCGGGGTGGGGATGGGTTGCAGTTTGGTGGGCTGAGGATCTCATCGCTGCTTTTTGCGGATGATGTGGTCCTGATGGCATCATCGGCCTGTGACCTTCAGGACTCACTGGATCGGTTCGCAGCCGAGTGTGAAGCAGCTGGGATGAGGATCAGCACCTCTAAATCTGAGGCCATGGTTCTCAGCAGGAAACCGATGGAGTGCCTACTCCAGGTAGGGAATGAGTCCTTACCCCAAGTGAAGGAGATTAAATCCCTTCGGGTCTTGTTCGCGAGTGAGGGGACAATGGAGCGGGAGATTGGTCTGAGGATCGGCGCAGCGGGGGTGGTATTACACTCAATATATTGCACCGTTGTGATGAAAAGAGAGCTGAGCCAGAAGTCAAAGCACTCAATCTACCGGGCAGTCTTTCTTCCTACCCTCACCTATGGTCATGAAGGCTGGGTCATGACCGAAAGAACGAGATCCAGGGTACAAGCAGCCGAAATGGGTTTCCTCAGGAGGGTGGCGGGCGTCTTAGAGATAGGGTGAGAAGCTCAGTCATCCGTGAGGATCTCAGAGTAGAGCTGCTGCTCCTTTGTGTCGAAAGGAGCCAGGTTTGTGGTTTGGGCATCTGGTAAGGATGCCCCCTGGGCACCTCCCTAGGGAGGTGTTCCAGGCACGTCCAGCTGGGAGGAGACCTCGGGGAAGACCCAGGACTAGGTGGCGAGATTATATCTCCAACCTGGCCTGGGAACGCCTCGGGATCCCCCAGTTGGAGCTCGTTAATGTGGCTCGGGAAAAGGACGTTTGGGGTCCCCTGCTGGAGCTGCTGCCCCCGCGACCCGATTCTGGATAAGCGGACGAAAATGGATGGAAGGATGGATGGATATTACAATGGAAATTACTCACCACCCACAGTAGCTGGTACAACATGTTTATAAATTCAAGCCTTCAGCGCTTGTCACTCAGAATGATATATGTATACCTAACGTATATCCCCGTACAGCAAGCCCACAAACACATCAAATGTAACTTGTAATACACACAGTAGTCTTATCTGAAACCTTATCTACATAGAGTGAGTGTATTACAGTGTGTCCGGAAAGTATTCACAGTGCTTAACTTTTTCCACATTGTGTTATTGTAAGGGTTCCCATAGCCGGTCAGGGCACGTCTCTGTCAGAATATGGTATCGCTTCTCTGCCCAAGTCACACAAACCATGCACACAACACAGACCGCATTCAGAGGATACTGATACTCCACTTCCCAGCAGACATGAACGCAGCACGTCCCACAGATGACAATCACCTGAATACTGACACCTGCAGATCATCAACACATAGCATATAAACCTTCACTATACTGATACTCTTCGCGAGGTATTGTTTCCCTATAGCGATTCTACTGAGCATTTTTCGTATGATTGATCTACCGTGTATTGACCCCTGCTTTGTGATTCCTCCTTTTTGAGATTTGCCTGCCATTTGGACCATAGCTGTGACTACAAGTGTTTGACCGTGTTTGCCTGTACCATTGATGACCCCTCCGGATCCTGATTGTGTACTTCTGCCTGTGCTCTTTGTGTATGACCTCCGCTCCCCGACTACGACAAGCTACCATCTGTGTTCTGTTGCATAGTATTTGGATCTGTGTTGTGTATTTATATCTGGAACTCTATTAAACTACATTATACTAACTCCCGTGGAGCCTATTCGTTACAGTTATGTTTCACCCTTATTCTGAAATGGATTAAATTCATTATTTCACTCAAAATTCTACAAACAATACACCATAATGACAATGTGAAAGAATAGTTTTTTTTTTTTTAAACACGAAAAAAGCACACCTAAGTATTCACAGCCTTTGGCAGCAATTACAGCCTCAAGTGTTTTTCAGTATGATGCTACAAGCTTGGCACACCAACTTTTGGGCAGTTTCACCCATTCTTCTTTGCAAGAACTCTAAAGCATGGCATTCAGGCCATAGAGTTTATTTTTTTCATCAAACCAGATAATTTTGTTTCTCATGGTCTGGGAGTCCTTCCGGTGCCTCTTGGCAAACTCCAGATGGGGTCTTGTGTGCCTTTTACTGAGGAGTGGCTACCGTCTGGCCTGATCGGTGGAGCGCTGCAGAGATGGTTGTTCTTCTGGAAGGTTCTTTCCACAGGGAAATGCTGGAACTCTGTCAGAGTGACCATCGGCTTCTTGGTTACCTCCCTGACTATTTCTCTGTAACTGCTCTACATAAATAAGGAGATGAACAGAGAACGAAGGAGATCCAACTCCCATCACACCAGGGAAATGAAAACCATCTGGGGAAATCAAACCCACATCATCCCCCAAAACAAGCCCAACAACCATGCCAAACCAGACCGACAGCATTCCGCACAGATGCCTTATATGGTTCTTAATTACTAATGAGGACTAGATTGATGATGGCTGTGTGTTGCCATCAGCTGATGCTGGCTGAATCTATGTCCATCAGGTTTCCAGGATAAACTTGCTGTGCTATTACTTTCCAACAGAGCTAGACATTTGCAACATTGGTAATGTATTTGCTAAACTGTAAATTTTAGTCAACTCGATGTCAATTTTCTATGAAAACATGATAATCCCTGGGTGTTCTAAAACATTTGACATGTAGTGTAACTACACTGCTCAAAATAATTAAGCAAACATTCAAATCACATGGGTCTCAACAAACGAAATGTATTAAATATCAATATCTTGACTGTACATTAGGTAATTCGTTGAGAACAAAATGATGTAACGACAGTCAATGGAAACCAAAATCACCAACTGATTGAGGGCTGTATTTAAACTCACACTGAATATCAGAGTAAACAATTTAAATTGCAGGCTGTTCCAACTTGGGTGAATTTCATCATGGCAACACAGTATATGTGACTCAGTTGTGCCGCCCAAACCAGTCATGTTGGATGATGTTGCAGGCAGCAGAGCGTTCTCTACGCCGTCTCCAGATTCTTTCACATCTGTCCCATTTGCGCAGTGGGAACCTGCTCTCATTTGAGATGAGGACGGGGCATCAATGTCAGACCTGCCAATTGACCTATGGCTAAGCCACGCCCCCTCCACTCACTCGGACAAACAATCAACATTTGGTGACAGGAGACACTATGGAGACAGAAAGATTATACATCATCTCGAAGTCATCAAAAGGGCCTTAACCATGCATTGGAGGGTTATATTAATGATTTTATTGTTGAGAAGGTCAGGCAAAAATTTACAGGTGACAGTGTAAACGTGATAAACCGCATCTCATTGCCATCACCATCTCAGACAACAAGATAGAGGTTCAGCATTGTTCATGCACTGCAGGGTAGGACGTGTAATTTACTTTCAATTTATTAATTTATCAACCGTACATCTCAGAATTTCTCCCAAATTACGTTCTCAGGAAACTATTTTAAAAACCTGAATTACGTTATATGCCAACATATTTAGGGTTTTTTACGTTTGAACTGCACGTTTCGTTATTAGGCTATATTTGTACTTTAATTACGTTGCTCAAGTACATTTCCTTTAGCGGATTTATGCGAGAACATTCCACACATTCCATAGCGTTCAAAATGATATTGCAACATTCACAGTTAAGGTTAGGTAGGAGGATACTAACGGTTAAGGATAGGCATGAGGTTACTAACGGTTAAGGTTAGGCATGAGGTTACTAACGGTTAAGGTTAGCTATGACGTTACTGAGGTTAAGGTAAGAATTAAGGTTAGGGTTAACATTACAAAAACCGATGATTGTGTGTCTGCATGACGCAAGCAATGTAGAACAAAACACACACAAAGTGCCGGTCTGGATTTCAACACTGGCATGCAAGTCGCAGATTTATACGCCCGTCCACCATCCCCGACCTCCACCCTAGCAAAAACTAAGCTATTTACATGCTATGTCATGATCTTCATATGTTCATATTTAACGTTATTCGAGTGTTCACTTTAGTTCCCTGCAAATGTAATTGACCCTCTCATACGTTCATATTTCACATATTTCGGCAGTGTTGGGCAAGCTACTTGTAAAATGTAGTGAGCTAAGCTACTAGTTATTCTACACCAAAAGAAGCTTCACTACACTGAAGCTCCCCCCAGGAAAATGTAGCAAGCTAAGCTACAAAAAAAATGGCAAAAGTAGCTTACTACATGTAAGCTACTTTTTTAGATTGAACCGACTTCATTCAAAGTCAATGCTATCTTTTAAAATAATATTTAATGAATCCTTTTGTTCTACTGCTTAATTCTATCTCTATCTCATGATGGCATCATATTGTTTTCTGTAATATAGCTGAATTAAATGTTTCAAGCACACATGAAAACAAATGAACCATTTTCAGACAAAAAGCAAATTAGTTAGTCTTCATAAAGTAAACCTTTGTCGACCTAAGTTATGCCCATCATTACATTTGACTACAGTAAAATGTGACACAAACCCTATGAGCTATAGTATTACTTGTATTATTTAGCTAGCTTAACATATGAACACATTATGATATGAATATGAACAGATTACATCAGTTGTAATATGCTACATATACTCCTCTATTATTCTGTTAGGCTACATTGTCTATCACTGTAATATGTGGTCAACGTATTTCATAACATTTGGTTAGTAAACTCCCTGCTGAATGGATTGTGCTCACCAA
>JACXGM010033635.1:0-12216 GCA_016801145.1 Umbra pygmaea
AATTGATCATTTTAAGATGAGTAGTGAAGGTATAGCTGTCTTCACACGGCTCTAGTTTCAAAACTATACATCCCACAGCTTAGAAACCTATATCGTTGGAATCCTAAGAACCAGGCCGACATTTTGATATACAACATGTGCATGAAACCCTAAAACTGTAGACACAGTGACGAGTTACAAATATAGTTATTTTTAAAGCTGTTAAAATGCCTGTTTCAATGAATGTCTATGGAGAATGTGAGTTCCAAACAAATGATCATAGTGTAAAAACTATAACGTTTATGGCTTAGTTTTTTTAAATTGTTAGTGACAGCAGGAATAGATGAACATTTTGATATAACATTTGTGTATGTGGAGTGAAAACTGTAGGAATGCTGGCAGTTTAGAAAGTGACATGATTTGGCAGTTGGTAGAAGCTCACTCTAACACCACAGAGTGCCATTCTGTGCACCTGCAGTAGTTAGTGACAGAGAGCAGTTAAGAAGAAACTGATCATTTTAAGATGAGTAGTGAAGGTATAGCTGTCTTCACACAGCTCTAGTTTCAAAACTATACATCCCACAGCTTAGAATCTTATATCGTTGGAATCGGAAGAACCAGGCCGACATTTTGATATATAATATGTCTATGAAACCCTAAAAGTGTAGACACAGTGACGAGTTAGAAATAGGGTTCATTTTTAAAGCTGTTAATATACCTGTTTCAATGAATGTCTATAAATAATGTGAGTTCCAAACAAATGATCATAGTGTAAAAACGATCACGTTTATGGGTTAGATTTTGACATTGTTAGTGACAGCAGGAATAGATGAACGTTTTGATATAACATTTATGTATGTGGAGTGAAAGATGTAGGAGTGGCGGCAGTTTAGAAATTGTTTAAAGATTAGGCAGGGAAGACCTGCCTCCACTCTAGCTCCACTCTAGCTAGTCCATTCATTCCTATGGGACGATTTTTTCGTTACAAAAGCGGTAATAGATGAACAACCGTTTTATGAAACCTTCCACAAAACGGTACGAATGTGGAAGGGAACGAGCCGCACGTGTCGGTACCTGACAGTGTATGTAAAGTCAAAACTCTGTGAGTAGTGTCACTTTGAAGAATTTCTCCATTCATTCCTATGGGACTCTTTTAAAGGCTATTATTTTGAAAACCATTTTTCGAAATCTTTCACGAAATGACTGGAATGTTAAGGGGAACAAGCCGCACGTTTCGGTACCTTACTTGATTTTTTAGCATAAAAACTCTGGGAGCAAAAGCGCACTGAATGTGTGGCCAATTCATTCCCTATGGGATTTTTTCGCCACGAAAACGGGCATATTTCGTGAATCGTTTTACGAAACCTTCCATAAAACAATTCCAACGCGATCGGGATCGAGCCGCACGTTTTGGTACATTACTCTATGTATCGATTTTTGAAGCTCTGGGAGGAGTAGGGGGGCATATTTTTGCTATAATAATAATAAAAATAATAATAATAATATATATGTCGGATAATAGTATGTGTTCCTTGCCAAAGGCAAGAACACTTAATAATAATATATATGTCGGATAATAGTATGTGTTCCTTGCCAAAGGCAAGGACACTTAATAATATATATGTCGGATAATAGTATGTGTTCCTTGCCAAAGGCAAGAACACTTAATTAAATGACTGTATTGTTCAAATGCAACCATTAAATTCAGGTAAACAATTGTTTTTCGTATAAGCATTTGTAAATACATTCATAAATGATTGATAACTGCAAAAAAATATACAATTAAATGACTGTAATGTTTAACTACAACCATTCAAATGAGGTTAACACTAGAACCGCCAGGCCTTCCAAACTACCTATAACCGCCAATTGCTGATGCCCATCAGCGTCATTAGCATATGTAACACCCTCATTAAAAACCGCTCTCTCCTCCGCAGCCTCCAGCCAAGCCATCACTGCATCCAGCGATCAGGAGCATCACCTCTTGATGTTAGAGGATCACCTCTATTGCGATTTTTGTTGTTTTTGATGGTATTATATTGCCTTTGTAGAATGACAATTCGTAAATCTGGAATGAAAATCCACCACATTTACTTAATTCAGAGATAAACCAGCTAATACTTTTAATATGATTTTCAACTAACGGCGCAATCAGAAAGTGCAGTTTTATTCATTTTAAAATGTGTTCCAGTGTCGGAAACAATAGCCTGAATTACAACATGTCATATTTATGCTGTTGTATTTTCATAATTTTATAGGCTCTATAGAATGTGAATGATTTTCAACTAACAAATTCAGAGCAAATATGTTTCGGGATCTGCATTATGGTTTGACACACCCATTATATATTTTTTGTAATATTTTATATTCAAATACAATAGCAAACATACTAGCCAGGTGAAGTGTGGATTATAGAATTGTTCTATGTACAGTTTTTTATAATTATTGAATTATCTGCTTGCCTCGAAACCTTTGCGCTGACGAGATAAATAGACTTGAAGCTCAAATGAATCGGTTTCAAGCAAGCTTCGCATTGCATAACGGCACAAGGAAATACTGGTTTATTTCCATTCACCCTCTTCAGGTGAATATATATATTAAAAAATGTACAGCTGTTGAAAAAAATTGTTATTTATTCAATAACAATTTTACATTTAGGTAATTTAGCATTATGTGACTGATTCCCACTCAACATTATATAATTTAAATGTGAGATCTTGGGTGGTATTCAGTTAAGACATTGATAAAGGACTTTTACACCTTTATTCACAGACTCACAACAAGCCCAACTATCTGTTGAATTTCCAGTGTCATGATTTTGCTTTCAACCTTCTATAGATAAAAGAACAATCAAATTCCAGCAGTTCTATAGCTTAAAATGTCTGTAAAAGAATATAGCTGCACCATGAAAAATAGAACGCTATCTTTTTTTCTGGACCTATGATGTTATTAAATAAAGATTCAAGTCAAACATACAAATATTAAGTACACAACTCTATCTATTAACCTGGACTTAAATCCAAAAACAATGTCAGATTTTTGTATTGTCATCTGGGTAAAAAATGCACTTTTAACACTTTTAAAATCACGATAAACAAACTTTGAACAAATGTGAAATATGTGAAAAAAGTTATTGTTTTCTATGTAGTTAATGACATACCTCCCTAACTATATTTAAAGTACATAATGCAAGCAATCAATTCTGTTTTGAGAACCATCAAAGTTACGTGTCTTCCAAAGCACAGTGTATATTTTCAACCAAGTTTTGTATGCCAGATGGAATGTGCTTTCTGGCCTTCTACTGCGATTAAGCGTGCAGCTCAAATGCAGAGATTTGAAGAAAGCCTTGCATCTGGGCAGAAGTGCCATGCAATTAGTTCTTTCTACATTGCTCGTCCAACCAGAAAGTCAGGCAAGTCAACGTGTGAGTTGTCACTTGCCTGTTGACCTTTAGTTGCAGGCTCCCAACCTACCTGAGGAAGTCATTTGAACCCCCTGCTGACAATGTAAGTTAATGCATTTACCTTATTACTTCATTTACTGTTTATGACCAAATAAATATATTAAGAAGGTATTCTACCTCTGTATGTATTTCATCCATGTAAAAAGGCTGGAGTGGGACTGATAGAAAATTGAACTTGTCCTGACACTCCTTCTCATTCGTCCACATGTCTGTCATTGGCATTCCCTGGAAGTCAAATATGTTTTATATTACATACTTATAATACAAAATATTATAGAAATATAGACAATAATGTCAGTGCATATGATTACATATCCAATGATGATCTAATAAAATAGAACATGGAAAAAAAAGCTCTGACCTGGCAATACTTCCTATTGACTAGTAATTTATACAATGTCAATATTGAAATGACAACCAGCTAAAGTCTGCTTATTGTTACAATGGAATGTTGTATTCAAATATTCTTTGTGTCCTGTTGAATCTCATGATGACCTGATTCCATGGATTACACCTGGAATCAGAACCAGCCACCATGACAACTCCTAGGACAATGTACCCAAATCCACAATCTGTCCTGTCCACCTACGATCCTGCAAAAAGACCCTGGACACAGTGCCTCTGTTTTTTGATGACCACTGTTCATCTGATCATTACTGTGGACCAACATCATATAACTTTACAGTCTCACTCAGTCCCTGTCTGTTTTTAGATGACCACTGTTCATCTGATCATTACTGTGGACCAATATCATATAACTTTACAGTCTCAGTCCCTGTCTGTTTTTAGATGACCACTGTTCGTTTGATCATTACTGTGGACCAACATCATATAACTTTACAGTCTCACTCAGTGCCTGTCTGTTGTTTTCACACATTTGAATTACGTGCTTCCAGCATAGTTAAGAGTAAATTCATATGCAAAAGTTTAGGCACCCCTGACAATTTCCATTATTTTCATTTATAAATAATTGTGTGTTTGGATCAGCAATTTTATTATGATCTATCAAATAACTGAAGTACACAGTAACATTTCAGTAGTGAAATTAGGTTTAATGGATGAACAGAAACTGCCTCCTTTAGCAGAAATAACAGCCTCTAGACACTTCCTATAGCCTGTAATGAGTGTCTTGAAAACATCTCCAGTTCAGTTACTGTAGGTTTGATGGTTGCCAAGAATGCACAGCCCACTTCAAATCACCCCACAGATTTTCAATGATATTCAGGTCTGGGGACAGGGATTGCCATTTTTAGCAGTGTTTTGGGTCATTGTCTTGTTGAAATATTCAGCCCTGGTGCAACTTCAACTTTGTGAATGATTCCTCTACATTATTCTCAAGTATCTGCTTATATTGAGTGTAATCTATGCAACCCTAAACTTTAACAAGATTCCAAGTACCGGCACTGGCCACACAGCCCCACAGCATGATGGAACCTCCACCAAATTTTATTGTGGGTAGCACATGTTTCCTCACTATGTTCCTCACAGTGGACATTTACAGCCTAAACCTTTGTGATAGCTTTTTGTAGCCTTCCCCTAAACCATAATGTCACGCCTAGCCAAGTGTGGGCTGGCGTTTAAGAACTAAAGAACTGAGAGATGGACTCTAAGGATGTGTTTTTCTGTGTCATTGTGTTGGTTGCTTTAAGACTGACAGCTCCTCCAGTTAAGCAGTTCCTAATCTAGTTCAGGTTGTTCTGTATACTGACGATCCGGGTAATTACTGATTACATTCAGCCGTGTAGAACTTAGGTATTTGTGTTCAGTATAAAAGGGGCTGCTTAAATGGAAGGAGCTGTCGGTCATTGAAATGAAATGAGGATACTCTTATGTTACGTTTGGAGTTGTATTGTTATGTTATTCAGGAGCTGCGCACAGGTATTAACGTATGTTACGGTTTAGAGTTTGGAAGTTTAAGCGTGGGCTCTGTACATGTACTTTAGCACCAGTGTCCTGCCACTGTTGAAATAGCACGTAGCTATTCATATATATTCCGTGTGCACTCACTCTTCTCTGTTTCATGCTACAACCTAAGAGTGCTGTCAGTTTCTCGGAGCATAAATAAAATGTAAACCATCATCTACACGCCTTGCCTGAGTCTCCCTCCTCATCTCTGCTGAGGGAGTGAAATACAGCCATCAGGCCTCAGCTCAGCCATTGGAAGACGAAGAGCTGGAGGCTCAGCTACTGGCTATGGTCGAGCAGGAGGCAGAGGACATGACCCTGGAGGAGTCCCTGCGCATACTCGGAGATGAGACCCTAGAGGAGACTATCTGGCTGGCGGAGGGTCCGGTCGAGATACTGCCTCTCCATCAGACCCTGGCTGCCAACCGAGGAGCCAAACACCAGCTGGCTCCGTGAGGGATCCCGCCTCAGCCTGCTCCGTGACTGATCCCACCTCAGCCTGCTCCCCGACGGGTCCCCCCTCAGCCAGCTCCACGCAGGAGTGTGCTACAGCCAGCTCCAGCACTCCTGGCCAGCTGGGACCTGGAGTGCTTACTCCTGCCTCCGCCGCCAAACTTCGGGGACACGCCGGCTGGACCTCCAGCTCTGCCGCCGCCGACTGGACCTCCAGCTCCACCGCCGCCGACTGGACCTCCAGCTCCGCCGCCGCCGACTGGACTTCCAGCTCGGCCGCCGCTGACTGGACCTCCAGCCCCGCCGCCACCGACTGGGCCCACTGCCCAGCCAGTCCTTGAGCCCACTGTCTCACCTGTCCCTGAGCACACAGGCCCAGGGGTACCACCACTGCCAGGGTCCTGCGGGCTGACACGATTGCCCTGGGTAGCTGTCGTAGGGTGGCTGGCCTGCGGAGGCCACCGGCGGAGCCGCCACCTAAGGGAGTGCTCATGAGGTCAGGGGTCTGGGTCGAGCCCTTGGAGGGTTTTGTTTCCGGCCCCTCCCACCCCCCCTTTTCTGTTCTGTGGCTGCTCGGAGTTTGGCCTTTTTGAGGGGGTATACCGTCATGCCTAGCACAGTGTGGGCTGGCGTTTAAGAACTAAAGAACTGAAAGATGGACTCTAAGGATATGTTTTTCTGTGTCATTGTGTTGGTTGCTTTAAGACTGACAGCTCCTCCAGTTAAGCAGTTCCTAATCTAGTTCAGGTTGTTCTGTATACTGACGATCCGGGTACTAACTGATTACATTCAGCCGTGTAGAACTTAGGTATTTGTGTTCAGTAGGGGCTGCTTAACTGGAAGGAGCTGTCGGTCATTGAAATGAAATGAGGATACTCTTATGTTACGTTTGGAGTTATATTGTTATGTTATTCAGGAGCTGCGCACAGGTATTCACGTATGTTACAGTTTAGAGTTTGGAAGTTTAAGCGTGGGCTCTGTACATGTACTTTAGCACCAGTGTCGTGCCGCTGTTGAAATAGCACGTAGCTATTCATGTATATTCCGTGTGCACTCGCTCTTCTCTGTTTCATGCTACAACCTAAGAGTGCTGTCAGTTTCTCGGAGCATAAATAAAATACAAACCATCATCTACACGCCTTGCCTGAGTCTCCCTCCTCATCTCACCCACACCCAACGTGACAAATAATGTTGAACAATCTTTGATTTTAGGTCATTTCAGTGTTGTTTTGAGGCCCCCATGTTGCCACTCTTCAGAGGAGAGACAAAGTGAACAACTACTTCCAATGGGCCAACTTTAACACTTTTTCTCATGATTGGATGCACCTGTCTATGAAGTTCAAGTCTTCATGAGTTCATTAAACCAATTGTGTGCTCCAATTAATCAGTGCTAGGTAGTCACAGATATTGAAATCAACAAAATAACAAGGGTGCCAAAATTATTATTTTTTTATTTTTTTATTTTAACCTTTATTTAACCAGGTAAGTTGACTAAGAACAATTTCTTATTTACAGCAACAACCTGGGAGCAATTAGGGTAAAGTGTCTTGCCCAAGGACACAATGACATTTGCCTCAGTCGGGAATCGAACTGGCAACCTTCTGACTACAAGTCTATATCCCTACCCACTGAGCCATTATGCACCTGTCTAATTTTGTTTTGATGCATATTGCACATTTTCTGTTAATCCATCCATTTTCGTCCACTTATCCGTGATCGGGTCACGGGGGCAGCAGCTCCAGCAGGGGACCCCAAACGTCCTTTTCCCGAGCCACATTAACCAGCTCTGACTGGGGGATCCCGAGGCGTTTCCAGGCCAGGTTGGACATATAATCCTGCCAACTAGTCCTGAGTCTTCCCCGAGGCCTCCTCCCAGCGGAATGTGCCTGGAACACCTCCCTAGGGTGGCGCCCAGGGGGCATCCTTACCAGATCCCCAAACCACCTCAACTGGCTCCTTTCAATGCAAAGGAGCAGCGGCTCTACTCTGAGATCCTCACAGATGACTGAGCTTCTCACCCTAAGGGATCTCTAAGGGAGATGTCCGCCACCCTCCTGAGGAAACCCATTCAGTTAATATAATAAACCTAATTTCACTACTGAAATATTACTGTGTAGGGCTGTAACGATATGTGTTATGAAACCGAAATCGCGACATTCAGACCCACGAACCTGTGTCGCGGTCTGAAAAGGCAGAATCGCGACACACCCTTTCCAACTGTCAGAGTTATCCTTCCTGACCAGATCTAATGCAACCACATCTTTAAATTACTATAAGCATTATTTGAAGTGAACATTATAAAATACGTAGACTTATACCACAAAACTAGTTGAGGATAAATTATTTAATTTTACCTGTAAGCATCCTCCAATTATGTGTCATCTGACTACCTTTCCAATCATGTGACGCCTACCTGCAAAAGTTGAGCTAGTTGAATAACGTGTCCGCAGATCATTAAAAAGACTTAAATAATCTTATTTTTGTTTTCAAGAATTTAAGGTCTAAAAATGTCTCAAAGAAATTCGACATTCATGCTATTTTTGTTCAATTATATTTTGTCGAAATAAGCCATAAACGCTTTCTCTGAGAAACATTTAGTTAGCAACTGCTGGCAGAATATAGTAATAGCAGGTGATTGTGGCAGCACCATGCATTTACCTCACAGCAACGCAGGTAATTTATTTGTTAGTTACCTAATAAAATTTGTCTGTTTGTGAGTATTGTTTATGATATTTTATTTGTGTCCTTGCAGTTTTGTTTTTTGAAACATGATTCTTGTGATCAGTATTAAATCGCGCATCTCTCAGTACATCAAAGCAACAAAAATAATGACCCACTCATTGAGCAGTTAATCTCCACGTTCTCATTCTGTTTCATTCGTGCAGCGCATACAGTGTGGAGCCATGTATTACTTTTGAACAATTCTTTCTACCGACTGAACAGCCAGGCTTTGTGGAGTTTCTTCTAAATAGTTTGAACTGCTGGTAGCGAGTGTAAAACAGAAGCCATTTAATTTACTTTGTAAATGTAAGAGAACTTGATTGAAGAAGGATTTTTGACATGCCCAAATCATCTCCACAATGGAGTTTAGTTCCATTTGTCTTTCAACAGTATTTTGTTAAAGACAACATAAGTGTTATAGCTTTAGCTGTTCATTTATTTTACTTCGGTATATTGTTAATAATTAGCATAGTTAATATTGTACTTTGGTCAGTTTATACAGGTTTTTTTAAATGTTATTTACTAAAAATATCATTTTTTTCTCTCACCCCCTAGAAAAGAATCGAGGTTTGTATCGAACTGTGGGTCTGTAATGACTAAACTTCTCCAAAGGTAAGAAGAACAATGTTTCTTTATTACCGAATAGGCAAAGGTACAGAAGTGAAATACAAGGCAGAAAAAACTATAAAACAATGTAGGAGGTCAGGCCAGAATACCAACATCAAATGACAGGCTAAAGTACAATGGAATTTCTAAGTCAGAATAATATATATACAATGCAAAGGTCAAAACCGGATATTCAATAACGTTGTATCAATAATGCTCAGAATGGAGAAGAAAATCAATACTCACAATACCTCGCGATGAGGCACTGTGTTTGTGTGGCTTAAATACAGTGAGTGAGAGCAGGTATTCAGAATCAGGATGATTGAGTCCGGTATTGGGAAATGTAGTTCTGAGGAGGCCTGACTAGGAAGCTGTAGGAAGTAGCACTGGGGAATTGGAATTGTAGTTCAGTGAAACACAAACCAAGGAAGTGGCAGTGTCCAGAGAAGGGGAACTGGGAAACGTTACAGGGTCAGAAATCGTGATACGAACCGAATCGTGAGTTTGGTGTATCGTTACAGCCCTATTACTGTGTCCTTAAGCTATTTGATAGATCAAAATTAAATTACTGATCCAAACACCCAATTACTTAAAAGTTAAAATCATGGAAATTGTCAGGGGTGTCTAAACATTTGCATACAACTGTATATTGTACTTTTTGATACACTCAAATCATTATAAATTAATATTTCTATAGATATATTATATGGTATCTTTAAAAGATGTACTTAGTCAAAAAAATTGTCACTGGGACAGTTGTGCAGAACTTAAAGGACAACTCCAGTACAAAATGAACCTAGGGATTAATAACACATTGGTACTGAGTCAACTGTTCTCTGGGATATGTTTTCATGCGAATCGATTGTGCCAAGTTTTAGTGTGCACTGATAATTACCTCCTAACGCTAGTTGTGTGGGCATGGATTGATGAAGTACAAATAAATCGCTATTATATACCACTAACAATGCTTGTAATAGCACCAAACTTCCACTAGTGTTGTTTTTGGCAGCCTGTTTTAATTTTAGTTTTAGTCTAGAATTATCCATTACTATTTTAGTTTAGTTTTAGTCTATAAAAACTGATGAAATTTAGTCTTGTTTAAGTCAATGAAAATTTTATTTTATTCTCTTTTTAGTAATACAATTCAATTTTACCCAGTCAATATAGTATAAGTACCTAGTAGTATAGACAAAACCCAAATTTTGCCAGGGATGGCCATTGGTCGCTTTCTCTGTGTCAGATTTAATTTTGTTTGTTGTCGTTTATGCTAACTCATCGCAGCTGCATCTCATTAAGTAATGTAGCAAGTGGGGCTTGAGGAAGTGCCATCGTCTGCATCTGCGTAGTGCATCCTGATGCAGCCCCTGAAGTGAGACACAGGAAAATAGGGATGGGCGATACTACAGAATATGGGTTTGATCTGATACAAAGTAATATAGGGCCAGTATTGCCGATATCAATAGCGATAAGATACTTTTTATTATTAAAAGCGGCTTATGTACTTTCACATACACTGCACCCTTTATTCCTGTTTTTATATTTATTATTTTTTTATTGTTGTGTAATTCATGTGTAAATTTATGTATTTGCACCATGGTGCTTTATCTTTGCCAGGTCTCCATTTTAAATGCAAAACTGTTCTCGGATAGTAGTACGGGATAGTAGTGTGTCATGATTTATGAGGTGAATACATCATTAATAGGCTACACCTGAATACATTTGGAAGACCAAAATAATTTGCAATCACGCTACAAAAATGACAAATCTGAACAAGAATACTAAAATTGTATTTATCATTTTAAATATTTACTTCTTCAGAAAACAGACTCGACCAGTCAAACCACAAACTCTGTGCTATGTGAGCTGAACTGTGACTTGGAATCTTCGATGGAACGAGGATTTGCGGTCATTCATACAAATCAATGAGCAAGACTTACAGCTGGCAATGCAAAATAAATTAAACACAGTTTGCTCACATAGCACAGAGTTTGTGGTTTGAATGATGGAGTCTGTTTTCCGAAGATAGCGCCTGGCTATATACACGAACGGTAATGTCTTTCAAACTATATGTCCAACTAGAATTGGTACAATTTCTGGGGAAATTGTGTGAAGTGTTCTTGCCGCCACTAGTAGCATGATTAGCTTCTTATAGCATAGATCATTAGATAACAGTAAAGACCAGTAGAGGCTATAGAGACCAGTACAGATCAGTAGATATCAGTAAAGACCAGTAGAGACCATAACTGATCAGTAGATATCAGTAAAGACCAGTAGAGACCAGTACAGATCAGAAGATATCAGAGAAGACCAGTAGAGACCATAGAGACCAGTACAGATCAGTAGATATCAGTAAAGACCAGTAGAGACCATCACTGATCAGTAGATATCAGTAAAGACAAGTAGAGACCAGTATAGATCAGTAGATATCAGAGAAGACCAGTAGAGACCATAGAGACCAGTGAAGACCAGTAGAGACCGTAGAGACCAGTACAGATCAGCAGATATCAGTGAAGACCAGTAGAGACCATTATAGATGAGTAGATATCAGTAAAGACCAGTAGAGACCCGTACGGATCAGTAGATATCAGAGAAGACCAGTAGAGACCATTATAGATGAGTAGATATCAGTAAAGACCAGTAGAGACCAGTACGGATCAGTAGATATCAGAGAAGACCAGTAGAGACCATAGAGACCAGTGAAGACCATTAGAGACCGTAGAGACCAGTACTGATCAGTAGATATCAGTGAAGACCAGTAGAGACCAGTAGAGATCAGTAGATATCAGTAAAGACCAGAAGAGACCGTAGAGACCAGTACAAATCAGTATATATCAGTAAAGACCAGTAGAGGCTAAAGAGACCAGTACAGACCAGTAGATATCAGTAAAGACCAGTAGAGATCAGTACAGAGCAGTAGATACAAGTGAAGACAAATAAAGACCGTAAAGACCAGTGCAGATCAGCAGATATCAGTGAAGACCACTAAAGACTATAGAGACCAGTACAGATCAGCAGATATCAGTGAAGACCACTAGAGACCGTAGAGCCCAGTATAGAACAGTAGATATCAGTGAAGACCACTAAAGACC
>JACXGM010033636.1:0-12209 GCA_016801145.1 Umbra pygmaea
CACATTGATTTGCTCAATATTAAATGCATGGCTAAAGCGATTGGATAACAACTTCACAGAGATATTAGTAAATCATTTGTTTGGGCATTTCCTCCTATACGACTAATTTTAATTTTGTAGCGAGTAACGACTTTGTTTTGGAAAATGTAAAGAAGTAAAAGTATCAATTTTTGTAATAAAATGTAGTGAAGTAAAGTACTAAGTTGGCAGACAGATACATACTCAAGTAAAGTACAGATACACGAAAAAAATACTTAAGTACAGTAACAAAGTATTAATACTTAGTTACTTTACACCACTGCATAACGATGAAGAGTTAGAGCGGGATTCTTTTCAACAATGTAGAGTGCAAGTTTGGAAATACCTGAAGCGCTGGACAATTACAACTTTAATCAAGAATTTATTGATTGGTGATATCAAACCATATCTTTTAGCTTATCGGTTGAATCTATCTAGCCGCTGTTTTGGTACAGTCCTGTGGCGTTAGCTGGCTAGCTAACATGTCTCGTTTGTACATACAGTGGGTATAGAAAATAATCACCCCCCTGTAAAATAATCACATTTGGTTGCTTTGCAGCCTGAAATGAAGACACAGTTTTTTTAATTCAGCTGTATTTACTCAGTGCAACTTATAACATCCAAGTGAAAGATATAACACCAACATGACATAAAAAAATGAAAAAATAAAAAACAATCACTCCCTTGTTTCAGTATTTTGTTGAACCACCTTTTGCTTTAATTACAGCCTTTAGTCTGTTGGGATATGTCTCTACTAACATTGCACATCCAGACGTTGCAATATTTGACCACTCTTCTTTGCAGAACTGCTCAAGTTCAGTTAAATTTGATGGTGACCGTTTGTGGACTGCTGTCTTCAGGTCATTCCACAGATTTTCAATGGGGTTTAAGTTTTGGCTCCGACTAGGCCGTGCAAGGACATTCACCCTTTTCTCCTTCAACCACTGTGTGGTCAGTTTTGCTGTGTGCTTTGGGTTATTGTCATGTTGGAAGGTAAATTGTCTTCCCATTGACAACTTTCTGGCAGAGAGCAGCAGGTTTTCCTCAAGAATTTGACAGTATTTTGCCCCAACCATTTTCCTTCTATCCTGACAAGTGCTCCAGTCCCTGCTGCAGAGAAACAACCCCATAACATGATTATACCACCTCCATGATTTACTTTAGGAATTGTGTTATTTAGATGGTTAGCTGTATTGGATTTTTGCCAGAGGATTTATATCAGAGGATTGGTATTATATTGCTTGGCGTTGAGGCCATACAATTCCATTTTAGTCTCATCTGACCATAACACCTTTTTCCACGTGGCCTTAGAATCGTCAAGGTGCGTTTTGGCAAAGCTCGGTCGTGACTGCATGTCGCCTTTCTTGAGGAGTGGCTTTTCTCTTGCAACCTTCCCATACAAGAACCCCAATCCAGGCTTGGGGGAGGTAGATGGGTATGAATAGATAGATAGATAGATAGATAGATAGATAGATAGATAGATAGATAGATAGATATAATATATTCACCTCATATGGTGAACTCACATCTATTCACCTTATCAGTTATTTCAGTCTGTTAAAACACCATATACTATCTCTTTATCTGTGCCACCAGTTATAGTGTAATTTATTTGTGTCATCTTTCGATGAATTCACCCAATTTGAACAAATTGTATAAAGTTTATTTTGAGAAATAGTATTCAATTGGAAGGTGGAGGAGCGCAATATCTTTACAATCCACCAGCTCTGTCATGTCATCATGGAGTGGAAGCTCTGGTGAACTCCATCCCCAAGAGGGTTAATGCAGTGCTGGAAAATGATGGTGGACACAAAATATTGACACTTTGGGCCCAATTTGGACATTTTCACTTAGGGGTGTACTCACATTTGTTGCCAGCGGTTTAGACCTTAATGGCTGTGTGTTGAGTTATTTTGAGGGGACAGCACTTTTATACTGTTATACAAGCTGTACATTCACTACTTTACATTGTAGGAAAGTTTCATTTCTTCAGTGGTTTCACAAAAATGTGAGGGGTTTACTTACTTGTGTGATACTATATATAATGGAGGTTTTGAATCCCTTCAACAGGCTTTCTTCTCTCCACAGTGCAAATGTTTCCTGTTTTCTTGCCTGATATCAATATATCATTGCTAGCCAAATTACTAGCTGCTAACAATTCGTTTTTCTAATTCTCGGGTCTCCAGAAATACTTCACTTATTGTGCTCTGCGTTAAATCCCCCAGGAAGGATGGGGTGGGGAAAAGATACAAAAGAAAATGTGTATTTTCTGAACCTCATGTCATCCAGAATTCCTCCCAAATCACGTTCTCAGGAAACTATTTTGAAAACCTAAATTACGTTCTATGCCAACCTATTTAGGGTGTTTTTACGTTTGAACTGCACGTTTTGTTATTAGGCTATATTTGTACTTGAATTACGTTGCTCCGATACATTTCGTTTAGCGGATTTATGCGAGAACATTCCATACATTCCATAGCGTTCAAAATTATTTTGCAACATTCACAGTTAAGGTTAGGTAGGAGGATACTAACGGTTAAGATTAGGCATGAGGTTACTAACGGTTAAGGTTAGATATGACGTTACTGAGGTTAAGGTTAGAATTAAGGTTAGGGTTAACATTACAAAAACCGACAATCGTGTGTCTGCATGACGCACGCAATTGTAGAACAAAACACACAAAGTGCCGGTCTGGATTTGAACTCGCGAACACTGGCATGCAAGTCGCGGATTTATACGATTTATATTTACATGCTACGTCATGATCTACTAATGTTCATATTGAACGTTATTCGAGTGTTCAATTTAGTTCCCTACAAACGTAATTGACCCTCTCATACGTTCCTATTTGACATATTTCGGTTTTACAAAATAGTTCCCTCAGAACGTATTTAATGTGATTTAGGGCTGCATCCTTGTATTGTGCCGGTGTTCATTAAAGCTGCACAATGTAACTTTCCATTTATTTTTCCTGTCAGCCCAAATTTTACGTATTGTGAAATGGCACAATATTGCTACTGCTACATTATGTTGGAGGGTCATCTCGTGACAAGCCTCTTGTTACTTGGAACATAACTGAATGAAGATGACACGAGTTTACAGTAGAACATTTAAGGGATTTGTACACATAGCTCATGAAGCTGCAATTCCAATCCACCATCGCACCATCTGTTATGTCCTGTGATAAATATTAAGAACAAACACCAGGGCTCAATATTAAAATGGGAAGGATTTGCACCATCTTACCCTGTCTGGGATATGGTCACTTTGGGAGGTCATATCTCTGGAAGCTTCTCAGACCCCTATGTGGAACTCTTAATTATGTTCCCATAGCCTCTCTGGAATGCCAGAACATTCCTGTGACATTCCAAAACTCTCATGGTCAGATTAATCTAGTTACTTCTACACTCCTCCATGCGTCTCTGAATATTTTCATGGGGAATTGATCTTCTATGAGAGATTTTTTTTAAATAAATTGAGTCCCCGTGCTCAGATCCTTCAGGCAGCTTGGGTTCAACTAACACTCCAAAATGTGTTAGTTCCCATCTATTCTTGAAAGGCCACACATCCAATCTCATCTGAAATACATAAAAAAGTAAAAAATCTTCAAAACGCTCAGTAGACATTTCTGTATACATCGTTTGCAAATTAGGTAAGTTTAGAAGGGTAGTTCAATAAATATGCTGTGGAAACAGAGCAGTAGTAAAGAAGCCGTAACACTTGGGAAGAACTGTGCAAATGATAATGTGCAAATAACTGTGGAAATGATAAAGTGCAATATGCCATTGGACAGGAAAGAAACAACGGGGCATAAGTGTTTTTTGCTATAGGAGGTGTAGGTGTATAAAACTTATTTTATATACCTGCTGGAGCACAATCTACGGGCAGGTGTATCTAGCAGGGACTTAAATTATTGTAGATTTTTCAAAGGTAACGATATTTCCTATCCTTGGGGCAGTGGGCAGCTGGGACTAGAAATTATTGTTCTCAATAGATTTTAAATTAAAACTATTAAACTTTCAGTTTGAGTGACAGAATGCACTTCTGTTTTTGAAGAAGCTAACCCTTGCATACTAACTTCCATGAATAGTTGCCATTAATAGGGTTTGTTTGTGGCTAGAGCAAAAATTAACATTTTTGTGATGGGCGAGCGAGGTCAAATCAAGTGGTGAACCAGGGGCTATAATGGTTCAAATTAAGGACAACATGGAACAAATCTCTGAGCAACAAACAGGCATCCTCAACTAAGGGAACCAAGGTCTATGTCCTTCCATGGCACAGACGAAAGGCCTGTTTGTTGAAATATTTAGGGGAACACTTAACAGGGATGAGGGGAAGAGGTTAAACCACAGAGACATTACAGACGCACGCAATGAGGCAGTGATCACTAAGTTTCTGGCAGAAGACGCAGGGGTGTATTTTGTTGGTGTATTTTGTTGGTGTTTTAGCAAGGATGATATCTATGAGGGTGCCTTTATGTATTGATATAAAGTTATATCTGGTGTGTACATTTAATGATCTGGTGTCAAGCTTTCATTTTACAGTCTTGTAAGCTTGGGACTGCTGTGTGAGTTTTATAAGAATCCCTTGCAAGCAAAGTTGAAATTATCCCCAGCCTCATATTGACAGCTACAGTATTTAGCTACTTAGCCTAGCTTTTAGAAAGGAAGCCTGTTCGGATTTATAATCGTTGAGCTTCAAACATATTTAAAGAGCACATTTTGTAGTGCAATAAACTGTTTTTGTACCCCTTCAGAACCCCAAATATATGATTATCTTACACAAGAACCTGGGGAACTTAGGTAATATAGCCTATTAAGAGGCTACTCTGGATTCAACCATGAATTTAATCAGGGTGTCCCAAACCTCATCATGGGAAATTAGACATCTTACTCAAATAATAACTAGTTGACTAATTAGGTGTGCTAGTGTAGGGTTACAACAAATGTTTGAAAGGTCTGGGCCCCTCGGAGAGAGGTGTGTGAGAGCCTTCTGTTAATTCTCTAGAGCACTGATCTCCAAACCTGGTCCTGGATATCAACTATCCTGTACATTTTAGCTACAACCATAATTTAGCACACCTGATAATAATAATTATATGGTTGATAAGCTGCATGGTGCTATTGTGTGGTTGGAGTGAAAGCCTACAGGACATTAGCCTGTTAACATTTTGAGCATTGTGACGTCCTCAGCTCCGTCATCTGCTTCCACATCTCACCTGAACGCATCCTCCTCCACCAGTCTCCTTTAAGTTCCACACAGCCACGAACGCACCCCCATAGCCCGGTCCCAATCACCTGAATATTAAACACCTGCTTCCCCCTTGGTCTGTATATAAGCCACCACTGCACATTCCCTCAGTATGAGGTATTGTAGGTAATCACCCTTCATACTATACTTTATATCCTGATTGTTTCCTGGGGCCTCATTTATAAAACTTTGCGGTGGATTTGCGTCAGAAGTGGGGTACGGACGAAATATAGGATGTGCGTACGCAAAGAAATATTCAGATTTATTAAACTGTGCGCACGCACATTCTACGCCGTTTTCCCTTTATAAATCACAATCAACTCTAAATGTGGCGCAGCTTTTGCAGCTGCATGTCATGCCCATAATTGCCCATATATAGTCAGTGAAACGCCTCGAAATTAACATTAATTGATCGAGAAATCATGGCAAACAGAGAGAGGAAAACCAAAAAAGAAACTTCACTCAATGTGAAGTAGAAATGATTGTTGGTGAGGTGTAAAAGAGAAGGAAAATGTTGTTTGGAGGGCACAATGTGGCCATTACTAATGCCAAAAAAGCGTTGGAGTGGCAAAAGTTTGCAGACACTGTGAATGCAGCCTGACCGTCTAGCGCTTCATCGCGAATGTCTGCCACGGTTGGAGGAAGATTAGTTAAATTAGTGAGCAACATGTCTGCATCATAAATTATTTGGATATTGATGGAATGAAAATGCTTACGATTAATTGCATAATTTTCTTTCTCATTCGGTGCCCTTATGGCAACATGAGTGCAGTCAATAGCACTGATACATTTGTGAAACATCTCAAGATCAGCCATTGTGCGTCAATAGCTACGCATTGTGATGGAATGGCTTTTTATAACTATCCATTTGACTGTATCTGATAATCTACAGATGTCGGTATTAATCTAATTGTAAATGGGAAATAGTTCTGCGTAACATCATAATCTATTGGTCTTTCTGCTCCGCCAGACAGAGACATCGACAAGAATATCAGTTTTTAACATGATTTTGTTCTGTTTACCGTATTATTTTTTAGGTTGAATTACATAACATGTCAATATAATTACAGAACATATTTGAGTGTTCTTTTTGCAAATGTGTCTTTATTTGCATTTACGTTGGCTACAATCTTGTTTTATTTTACTTGTATTTCACCACAGGATGTTGATTGTGAGAATGGCTTTGTGAAATGTTCATATTATTAATGCAGTATTAATATAAGGCAGTATTTCGATTTTGTTTAGCTACACAACGGTCTGCAGTTTCAGACAACTTCACGTGTTTCATCCATCTGCCGGCGGTGTCGCCATTTCTCATTTCACTCATTTCACACGCATGGGTCAGAGTTGCCGTGAAGGACCACACATTTTCCCGTCAAGTTTGCTTTTTATAAATCCCAATTATTGCGTAGAGAGCTGCGTACGTCTTCTTTTGTGTGTACGCCACATTTATAAATGAGGCCCCTAGTCTGACCTAGCCTTTCTGTCCATGAGTTTATTTCAGTTTGGATTGCCCTCTTGTACTTTCACCTGATTTCCTGTCTTGCCAGTTGCCAAACCTGAATTGTCTGAGAAACCTTCCTTGTGTACCGAACCCTGCCTGTTTTGAGAACCGTGAGCCAGCCATTTCCCTGCCTGTCTGAGTATCCATTCTCCTGCTAAGTCCCTGCCTCTCTGACTACCCGCATTCCTTTTTCGACCTCTGCCTGCCTGACTATGGATTATATCTTGTTCCCTGACTGGCTCTATCTATATTTACACATATTCATATATCTTGTATACTGCTGGATTATTGCTCCATTTACCTCCTGTGCCATAATAAATACAATTTGGATTTTACAATCTGCCTGAGCCTTATCATTACAGAACACCTCGCTATTTACCGGAGATGAATCAAGCAGAGTTACACGCCTGTCTCACCAGACAAGAAGAAAGGATCGACAAGCTCTTTCAACTGCTCCGTCAAACTGGCCAACCTACACTGGACCATGGTGAACAGTGTGCCATAAATACAATTGTTGGATTTTACAATCTGCTTGAGCCCCATCATTACAAGCATCACTGCTCTAGATTAAATTATTCTGATACAAACAGCTTTTAACACCTTTGATGTAATTGTACATTGTGTGTCTCAATCCTCAATATTCCATGTATCTTAAATCCATTCAAATGGAAATAGTTTAGATGTCTGCTTAAATTATAATAATTTATGAAATGGCCATGAACAACAGTACTAACTATTGTATAGGTACAGCAAGCTCTGAAACTGAACATTATATAATACATTTCTACTGTTACATGTAACACATAATATGAAAATATATATACCACTTCTAACAAAATGTGTGGGAACATTGCTTGAAATGATTACATTTTCACTTTGTAGTAACAAACTATAACGCACTTTGCACTGTCATATTTCTGATGACTGTAAAAAAATATGATCATACTTTCAATCTCTTATTTGCCTATAGTAAAAGCTTTGAAGTTGACAAAAGAAGCACATTAAACATTTCAAGACATTGATTCCTCTTCTGTGAGCACAATGTAAATTAATATTTAGGATGTTGACAGTCCTCTTGTCAAGAGAACAGCGCTGTGTCACTTTACTCTTCTAATTAGCCACCTGTGGAATCTCAGACATCTATTGCTGATAGCCCACTGAGAACAGCTAATTATGCAACTTCACCTTTGTTGCTAAATAAACCTGAGAGTATTGGTACAAACATTAAATGTACTTGATTTGTCTCATAAATGGGAATATGCATTTTGATTGTTACATTGATGCTACACTTGATTACTCTTGCATGCTTCTTACAGCAGAAGGTTGACCACCCACGCTTAAAATCTTCACTTCCCAGGGCCATTGCAAATAATCCTGAGCCCTGTGAAAAAACATAGCTGGTCCTTCCTCAATTCATATTATATTATATTTTCATTATTATTATTAAATTAGAAAAGTGCCTACAGCCCTCTTGTCTTGCATTATCAGATAATTTTCTTAACATTGTGTTATAGATCTGTCTGTTCTTTCATACACATGCCAAGCCATTTCATCCACAACTATGCTGAACAATATATAATTATGCCACAATTTCTAAGTATTTACTATTACATTTAATATAAAGGAATCAGTACTCAACCAAATCTAAAAGATCATGCAAAAATGTCAAAGTATTTAGCTGTTTCTGAGATAATAAATTAGTAAAAGTATTTGACACATCCACCTGACCACTCTTTCCTGGTTTTAATTACCTCTATCGTCAATCATTCTTATATTCCTTCACTGATGCTACTCTGTCTTTCTTCCTCTTCTTCACTACCATGGACAAAGGCAGGGATGGTTTACACTTTGGAAGTTTATTCTATTTATTTGTACATAGCTAATAAATATATTTGAAAGCAACCATACACATAGCCAGACCAAAGAATAGAAAATGCAACCACACATGCTTATTGTGATAGATAATACAAGACTGCTAGCTAGATAATGTGTAAATTGCACTTTCATAGTTATTCCAGTGGTGTATTTGACAGGCCCGCAAGATATGCAATGCGTGTGAGCCCGGAGGTGAGGAGCGGCCTCTGATACTGCAATGTGCTGTATTAGGTAGGAGGCAGGAGCGGTAGTGATTGTCAGATGTTTATTAAAGGAAATAAGGCCGGTAAAAGAAACAGGAACAAGCCAAAACACGAGACACCCAGGGATCAAAATGTGGTACTGGTCAGAACAACTTTTCACACAAATGCTGTGACAAGCTTAGGATCCCACAAATTTAGTTACCATATCCTATTTACAATAGCTATGACAAGAATAAAAAGCCACATTACCATGTGAGGTTATTACATTGTAAACAAAACCATTCTTTATTGCGACTCAACCAATACATTCAGGTGTGACAATAAATAATGTCCTTACAGTCGACTAACGCTTTCTGATTCGTCATCCAAATGGTCCCAGCAATAAAACTGAGCATTGTTTTCATTGGTAAAATCCATTTGTTATGCAAAAACGATCGTACAATCATCTACACTTCACTGCAAATGTCTTATTTTCCAAACAGTAATCATATTATTTCCGTACTTCCAAACTTCAAATCAGTGTTCTAGCCAATCAATGCACTCGATTTACGTTCCCTGGGCTATCTAGATGTTAACATAGCTGATTGGTCATTCTAAACCTTGCGAGAGGAATAGACCTCAATTGTCCCGCCCACAGCCGACTCCGGAAGTAAGAATACAATACAATTGCTCCATTGACAATTGGATCATAAACCTTAAAATTTTAACCATTAATGGTAGACTTAAAACCAGTTACGACATGACTAAGCGATTTTATATGCTCATATAGACGCCAAAAGTTCATAGGGCACCATCCTTGTTTTGAGATAATGTATTTTATTCACAATGTCTTTGATAAGTATTTAATTATCCACAATCCTGAACAATCCCACAATCCCAAAGTGATGCCTCTGATTGGTGGAACTTATGTTACTGTTTGGTTAAATCCTAAACCCTGCGAAAGTCCGTTAGATTCTTTGCTGCTGTACTGTGTAGGCTAATGTTACGTTACTGTCTACTGTACAATCTTTAATAAAAATAAAAAGTCTTATGTTTCTGCATGGTAGATTATCAGTGCAATCATGAGCTCCTTGGCTGCCATGATGGCTTTTTTCAAGGATAAGAACAAGAGTGTCCAAAGGGGTGAAAACCACTTTAAATCCCGTCACGTTATTGAATGTAGTGTGTCTGAGGGTCAGCTTGTGGGTTTTGTAAGGGACAGCATGAGGGACAAGACCTACAAGTGGTCACTGCATGAAAAGTGGGATTTTCGTCCCCGTAAACGCCCGGAAATTTCCCTAATTTTCGGCAGTTAATGGCAATTTACAGCCTGCAAACGTCACGTTCGTCTGTGCCACATATTGTCGGAAACGAACCATGACGTATGTGGAGAGCTCACGGAGGGCCCTAATGGCTCTAATTAGCATATGAATAGCAGCAAAACAGCGCCTGGTCTGAACTTCCTCACTCAGAGCTGATGGCTCTAATTAGCATATGAATAGCAGCGAAACCACACCTGGCCAGAGAATGTTTGGCTGGCCTGACTTTCCTACCTCAGTATTGGATGAAACCACTACTTTTAAACAACACAAATCACTCATGATTGGTTGGGACATCTGTCACTATTGGTCACCCTGGGTCATTATAAATGTAAATCACAATAATAATCATATATATATACATATATATATGCACATATATTTATTCATTCATATAATATGCTATTATGTTGTATATTCATGACATTGTTATCCTATGGGCTAGACTGTTATTATTATCAAGGACATTCATTAATGGAGGAAAGGAAAATGTTTTTATTGAAATAACTTTATTTTTAAAACAAACACAAGCATGTACAAAGCGTAGGAGATCTGCCTACACTACAAATGGCACGCTTATGAAACAGAACGGTGAAGTGTCTGTTTGCCGCCTCGTAGCTGTAGGTCTCTAGCGGCATTGTATCTGAATTTGGTCCATTTTGCAGAAGTCTGTGGAGCGTTGCCCTGTACTTTGGAATTGCCTCCAATCTCGACTGCAGCGTGGCACAGAGCACGGTGAGCTCCTGGCTGCGAAGAGCCGGAGGTCGCACAATCCATTCAGACACCCCGCCAACAAGTCTTCCTCGGCAGACATCAGGTCTACTATGGCGCACTCGTTTCCAGCAGCTGTAGAAAAATCAATAAACACAATCAGTACTGCACGATGCACTGCGTATGGACACAACACATCTATTAATGTACATTAAAAATAGTCACATTAACCAAAAATCTATTCTAATCTAATAGTCTTACCTTCTTTCTTCTCGCTTGACTCCGAGCTAAACTCTTCAAAGCTTCCGCATGCAATGCCAGATCTGGTTGTTTGTACCTGAAGTTCCTGTGTACTGTTTCGTAATACGTCTTACAGGCGGCTGGAAAACAATTAAATGAGTGGTATGAATAAAAAAACTTAGTCACAGTAAAATTAAACAAGGAGAACAGTAAGTTACTTACAAACAATTGCGTCATTATCAGCATTGTGTAAATCTGGACTTGCAGACATGACTCCGAGGAAATACGAGGTCACAGAGTAATTATGAGGCGAGGTGAGTCTGAAAAAAAATGTACGGTTAAGATCGGAATCTGTTAACATATCCATTTCCTTATACAGAATAATATAAGCATATTCTTGAAATCGTACCCTTGCTCCGGTTCTTAGCGCCTACAATTTGTCTCCGAATTGTGAACACGGCGTACTGCTTCCTGTAAATAATGAGCAAAAAATACACTTTTATTAAGCAACTTACACTGGTTCTGCTCGCTACTTTTAACTTGGACTACTTAGAAAAAAGCTAAGGCCTATATATATATTCTTACCGCTATCTTAGGATTTTGGAACCGTCTTCTCTTCTTGGTGTTAGTGCCTTCCACACAGTTTATTGACTGCAAAGCAGCCAAACTATCCTCTTTGGACAGCAATCTGGAGTTTACTACCGTGAACTGCCTATTCACATCGGCACCAAGCAGAGTTAGATGACGAGACATCCCACTGATAGCATTCAGCAGTTTCTTTTCGCCGGTCTGCGGACTGGATGAAAGGGGTTGATCGCGTCCATGCAGAGGAGTTGGAGGGGAGTTGAATGCGAGACGCCGTCCAGCCATTGTAAATCGTGAAGCAAAAACACAGGAAATGCAGGAAAAGTTCCATCACGAATAATACTAAATAAATATACTGCTGCTGTATGAATCATGCCCATGACCTCGCACGTGATTGGACAAGGGCTAGAAGGCGCGTCAAGCTCCTCCAATCACAAAGTACTCCATTACCCACATTTCTAAACAATCCCACAGTGATGCCTCTGATTGGTGGAACTCCATGATGTCATTGAGACAAACGTGTGG
>JACXGM010033637.1:0-12215 GCA_016801145.1 Umbra pygmaea
GGTGGGGGGTAAGGAAGGATGTGGGTAAAGGGGTGTGGAGCCACTAAAGGGGTAAATGGTGGTCAGTGGACGGGAAGGGGTGACAGCTGAGGTTTACATGGGTGGGGGGTCAAGAGACAGGAAGGGGGAGGGGAAACAGGATGGAAGGGGGAGGGTTTATGACGGGGGGAGTGGAAGTGGGCTAGGAAGGGGGCGGGGTTTATGACGGGGGCAATAAATCATCCATCAATCACTTTTTTGACAGGTAGATACTTCTATTCCTCTCTGACTAACATCCAACTGCATTATGATATAAAGACAGTAAACCAATCCACAAAATAACCACAGAAATAACCATCATCTGTGCTAACACAGACAAATTTTATATATTGAAAATTGCATCTGCTTAATGATTATGTTAGTGTAGGTATTTCACTCTTGATGGCAGCAGTGGAATCACTTAAAAAAAATGGGATTAAATCGTTTTTTATGATGAATGCACGATCGTGTGTTCAATGAGTAAGGTTAAATGTAAATATTGCATGACATCTAGTGTCATTCAATGTCTGTGACAGTTGCTGGTGGCAAATCTATGAACAATTTTACATTGTGCCCTTTTAATACATCTTCTGATTTAGACAAGCATGTACTAACGTGTAGTTCAGATGGTGTTATTAATTCATATGACTCATGTCGTAGTTAGGTTAGTTCTTCATTAGTACTTTTCTTAACTCATCATTAGTTCATTGTAAAGTAATTATTATTCAGGTATTAATACATGATTATACACTGTTATTGTAAAGTGTTACCATGCATTTTGCACCCTCTGGACACCTTTGTGACAAAAATGTACCAAAAATTAATATTAATACATGAATTACACATTTATTAAATATGCATTGTTTCATAAAGACAAAGAAGACTTACAATGAGACTTGTGCAGAATCAGATTTACTTGTCCAACCACACAATAGTTAATGTATATACTTACAGTAGACTGAAAAAATAAAAGCATGCCAAAACTAACACTGATTCATAGGCACCTCCACACTTTGTTGATTTAACAGCCTGTCCTTATCAACAACATTCACCAGTTTTGGAATTATTGCCAGTTGTATTTGCTACAGTTTGTATTTTACAGACTATTCTTGATGTCCATATTGAACAAATACTTTGACTTTGGTCACCAAAGATTGTTTTCATCCTCCACTGCCCAGTCTGGAGGAAACTGCAATGGGAGCAGGAGCATATTGCTCTCCTACAAGGTTATGTAAGTTAACTAAAACTAAAACGAAGACTGAAACTATCAATTAAAAAACATTATCATTAACTGAAATAAAATAAGTTATGATAGTTTTTGTTTTTCACAAATCTAACTGAAACTAGTAAAGTTAGGTACGAAGCTAATTAAAATAAAATAAAATTAGTGGTGAAATATCTTCAGTTTTAGTTTTTTTTGTTCTTTGATTCAGCATGATAAATGAACGAGGTAATTCACATGCAACGTGATTTCTATCCATACATATTGTTGGTGTTTCACAACCAAAAGTTGTGCAGCATAATTGATGAAAAATGTTAAGTGTTGGAGTGCAAATACGGGTGTGCAAATACCAATGTGGATATCAAGTGAAGAGCAGATATCAGGTTCTTTCTGTGTTTTCTCTCTGATTCAAACCAAGTATTAATATGTTCAAATTAGCCTCTAAAATCTGTGTTCTGTAATATATTATGGAAGCATCTCTACAAAACAATAATAGGAAGAGGTTTAATGTATCATGTTGGTCCCATACATTTGGAGTCTAAATAATGTTACATGGAATTTATTAGGATGTGTTAGAAAGGCGTGACAACAAGCACCCTGCCCATTGACTTTGATTTATGAGCATCTTTAAAACTCTGCTGCATAAAGCCTACAGGTAGGCTTATGATCCCATATATTGGCTGCTGACAATAGGTTTTGGTGAAGTTTATGATCAAATACACTTGTAGAACATGATATTTTTCTTTATGTTTAATTTAGAAAATAACTTAACATGTTGTCCAAAGACATACAAAGGATTAGCTAGAGACAGTGGTTAAAGGTTTTGCAGAGTAGTTTTGAAACCCATAATTCAGCAGTATATCTGCACAAGAGGCTACATCTTTAGACCACTGGAGGACCACATTAGGAAACATTTCCCTTAGTATTAAAAACTCATCTTAATTAAACTGAATATTAAATGAGGGGTTTGGGTAATACAGACAAGTGTGGGTTACCCAGATGTTCAGTCTCTGCTGACAAAGTTAGACAGGGAACTTGAATTGTAACTGATAACATTCAGAAAGTAACTTAGCTAACCTGACAGTAACACCCTACACACTAATGGAATTAGATCCTTTCTGTGTGTGAACAGATTCCTGAAAGCTATCATATACACAAAGACTCAGTATTGTGTTTTATATAATATAGCCAGAGATTTTCTGTAAATAGGATCCATTGTGTTTTCTATCACATCACATCCAATAAAAGGCATCTACATTAAGTACATTTGTACAATTAAGTAGTTGAATGAAACCAATAAAACACTGTCAAGGTGTTTGTGTGTTTTACCTAAGGCAAATACAGAGTGAAATGCTGTTGCATACATGTATTGTACTTGTAGATGCTTTAAAAAACTGAAACAACTCAAACTAAAACTGAAACAAAACTATATAAAAATATAATAGAAATATAGCTGAAATAGAATAGAAACTAACTAAAACTAGCTTGAACTGTTTGGAAACTAACTGAAACTACACTGAAATATAAAGTTGACTTTCAAAACTAATAGAAATAAAAACTAATTTAAAAACACAAAACTATAATAACCCTGCTGTCCTAATGGAGATGCAGGAGTCAGATGGGGAGCAGCAGGCGCTGAACCGGGCTCAGCATGATCAGCCTCTTTAGATGGCCCTCGAAGATGCTACACATGCAAGGGCTGGATGACAACAACAGCCTTCTACAATGCCTTCCTGGGTACTCTGAGCCAGCTTGTACGGGCTTTGAGTCACTGCCCTGACAACACCCAACCTCTCCTGGAGTAAACCCTTTGGCCCATATCTAGTCATTTGTATTTGGACTACAGTCTACCTCATTTTATTTCATTTAACCTTTGTGTGTTTTGCTGTGTTGCACTGATTTTTGCTTAAATAAACCTTTCTACCCATGGGCGTCAGATTGGTTTGAAATGTGCTGGAGACAGAGACACATTCGGAAGTGCATTTCCAAAAGTGCTGCGTAGCCTAATTAAAAAACATCACTTAATTTCTCTTTTTTGCAAACAATTCAAAATCTGCTGAATTCACGTCCATACCTGGTCAGATCTGGTCACCTCTTTTCAGTCCAGTCCACACACAAAGGCAGCCGGTCTGGAGCTCAAAACTGGCTGGCTGGCTTAAAGAAGGACCATAATGAAATGTATTGGATTGGCATTAGTGACAGAAATATAAGCAATACACACAGCAATTATCCCATCATAACAAGCTCTTATAATCCTCCTCTCTCTCGCTCACACGTTTGAATCGACAATCTGATCCAACCTGGTTTAGGTTAACCACTCATAATTCACTATTTACATAAAAATAACATGTAAATCCCGCAGCTCCAGAAATCTTACTTTGTTAAAAATACAACACATGGGAAGACTGGCCAAGGGTATTAGAGAGGATTCCTTTTGAACTCCTCTCGTCTGAACTCCAAATAACGCTACACCAAAGATGCTACAATGCTACGAACTGAGTCAGCTAAGCTAAGCTAAGCTGTATCAGCTATCGCTAACTACAGTTAGCTGCTCTGCCATTCAAGTCATCACAGTCTCTAGCTTACTGTCTGTTCTAATACTAGAAACTCCAACAAACATTAGTTAGCTCGCACTAACAAGAAAATGGGTATCTTTATTTTTTTACAACAGCCTCATGTTACAACTTAAAGGAGAACTCCAGCACAAAATGAACCTAGTGGTTAATAACACATTGGTACCTAGTCAACCATTCTCTGGATGTGTTTTCATGCTAATCGAATGTGCCCAGTTTTAGTGCAAACTGATAATTACCTTATAACGCTAGTTGTGTGGGCATGGATTAAGTAACAAATTGCTATTTTATACCACTAACAAGGTTCAAAATAGCACCACACTTCCACGGTGTAACAGGTGTCCCAGAGTGGGACTCCTGTTCCTTATGAACTGACATTGACTCATGGAGATATGTGTTTATTGTGTATCTTTGTGTTTTGAATATGGCCAGTGTAATGCACTGTTGATTTGTTTAGTTATTGCATACTTACAGTATGTGTAAATTGTGTGTGATGCCGTTCTGTCTTTCACCTGGTACTGATTGGGGATTGACTTGGTCTAATTACCTAAGCACTCTCAGCTGGCAGCTCAGTCCCTATATTAGTCCAGATGAACAAGAATAGGGTGCGGTTCATTAATATTACATTGTCACTGTGAGGTATGGGTGCGTTATATCAGAAGTCTATCCGGGAGCGTGTACAGTGAGAAGACATTTGTGAAAAGTGAGTCCCTTTAAGTTTGGAAGTGTTGCGTACACTCTGTTTGTGCATAGCATTCAGTGTCCGTGCCGCTGTATAAAGAGCACAGACTATAGATTAATATATTCGGACTCACATTTAGGTGCCCTGCAACTGAAACTATGTTGTGTATGCTTCCCGGACTCTCTGTATATAAATAGTGAAAACGACCATCTCTGCCTGGGTTTCTCTCTCCGTATCAACCCTACACAAGACGTGACAGAATGAACCGCCGTAACAAGAGGGACTCGAGACCAAGGCAGAGGAAAGAAAAGCAGTCTGCGCTCACTCTTCTATCAATCATCATGGGAGAGGCACAGCTGTTCACGGAGACAGCAGCGGAGGAATTCCGCTAAATAAATAAAGAAGCTAATTAAAAGAGATATATACATTAATGTCTCATTGTATAATTTAATTACTGCCTAGATTTATTTATTTACTGTATTTATTGTGCAATTAATTGTATGCTTATTTATTTTTTGAGCATTTATTTATTTATATATTTATTTCTTATTTTGTCAGACTTGGTCCTCCATTGTAGTCTACCCTCCCCCAATTCAAAATGTACCATTTTCATTATTATGGCTAAATTTTTGTGGGAGCTGTCAAATTTCCATTTTTATTTCAAAATCAAATATGTATAACTTGAATATGAAACTTTAGAAAATATGAAAGCTGTGGATTGTAGGATTTCCTTCCCTTATTCAGAACATGTACTTTTCATATTCCTGGAATGCTACATTCAATAGCTATTGGCAGGAAAAAACCAAATGTCCACTGAATGTCCATTGTCCATTATAAAAATAACTTTACCTCACTGAAGTTGGAGGCTACCATAATTCCTCAAATAAAGACCGGGGCCTCTACTGCAGAAGGCAACCGGCTTTTATTTGAAGCAGGCTTTTGTTAGAGGCAGGCCTTTATTTCTGATTCCCTCTGTTTGATAAGTATAATTCGCTATATTTTTGTGTAAATCCTTGTTCCAGTTTGCCTTTTATTGCTGCATTACGTTGTTATCGCAATCTCAACACTTCTTGTAATCGTTCCAAATCCAATACGTATTTGAAAAAAGTTGTTGAAGATTCAATCGCTTGCACTGAATGGGAGCCATGTTATTTCCATTGTAGTTACTGCCATCTACCTGTACATTAATACAAACAACACCAAGCTGAGTAAAACATACAGCCCCATTGACTGAAATACCAGTAGGACAATTATACTTAGCAATACTATTTCCTGCTCCCGCCAGCTGCCATTCCGTAAATGTTCCATCCAACCCCAGTTGCGAATACCCTGAGTTAGCGTTTCAAACTGGTAGTGAGTAGCGTCACTTGTAGAGGTCGGCTAATTAATTGGACTGGCCGATTAATTATGGCCGATTATGAGTTTTCAAAATAATTACTAATCGGCATTTTTGCTCACCGATTATGGCCGATACTTTTTTGGAGATAAATCACTTCCTCTAGTGTTACAGTTAGATAGCAAATCACATGGAAACTGCGTGTAGCCAGCCCATCTGTTGTGATCAGTCCACCTGTCCCAAGAGGCAGCATCAAGTCTGGAGGAAATAGTGATTGCAGATAAGCCATGGTAAGTTTGTAATGAAAGTCATGAAAGGGGATCAATTCAAATCAGTCACATATAATCACTTATTAGCTTCACATGGTTAATATTAGTTTAGAATAGTGAGTAGAGGTTCACTGCTTTCGTTCCGACAGAACTGTACCCATTTTTTTATCAACCAAAACTTTTATCCGTTTTAAATCTGTTTTCCGGCTTTCAGGGAAAAACGACCCTGTTTAAAAAAATTCTGCACAAGGGTTAATTTGCTATATTGCATTGCATATGATAAGGGGGATTTATAATTAATCATTAGATCAGCCAACAGTAGTTCAAAATCGGGTACTGCCTCCAAACTACTGCTTGTTAAATTAATTTGTCCATTCAACAATACGCAGTAATTGCGCACATAACTTGTCAAAATACTATGCCAATTTTTTTTTACTTCCACATTTAAAAGGCATTCAGGAATGCATGGAATATACGTCGCTAGTGTTCTCTAACGTGGTTTTCAAAGCCCATTTCTGATGTTGAGTCAAACGGTGGCAAAAAGAGAGGCTATTCCAACTCCTCACGCAAGAGAATAATTCTGTAGTTAAAGACGAAATCCCATAGCCTACTTCTCAGTTACTGCTTTTGTTATATTTATATTCGTTGTCGTATTTGTGTATTGATTTTGAAACCAGATATATTTTTTAAGTGCTTCTGGAAATTACGTCGGAGATCTGTACTCCCGTTGTGCACCACCAAATACGATTGGTTAATAAAAGGACAACTATCAAACTGCACAGACTAAATGTTTAACCCAAGTTTTTTTTTACAAAACAGATTTAATAGGCGAAGTTATGAAATACTAATTGTACTATGCCTACTATGTGTTTTGCCATTTGTTTGGCATTTTCTTTGAACAAATTTTAATTTGATATATTTATTTGAGATCTGAAACTATTTTGTGTATTATATTAAGAAGTTATATTAAAATTATTGTTGAAATGCCATTATTTCCCCCCAAAAAATCATAATAATCGGTCGATTAATCGGTATCGGCTTTTTTGGTCTTCCAATAATCGTTAATCTTATCGGCCTTAAAATCATAATCGGTCGACCTCTAGTCACTTGTGCTAAATTAGGTTTGGAACAAAAACCTACAGAGCGGCAGCTCGCAGGAGCAGAAGTACCATAATCCGAAAATAGTAAGAATATATTGTTGAATCTATTAAAGTGACAGGAATGTACATTACGCTTAACTGGAATGCACATTATATGAAAGGCACCTATAGGAGATTATCCACACGTAATTATTTAAGACCGGCCTTTATTTGTCCATGTTGACCACACCCCCGCCCACTATCAGAGGCCCGGCGTTTAATTGACTACCGGTTTTTATTTGAGGAATTATGGTATTCTGTAAATCAGTGTATTTAAATCAGGGCTGCTGACAGGAATCTGTGGGCCCGGGACAAACTCCACATTTTGGGCCCCCCCGCTAAAGAAAATGACTGTGCAAAAACAAAATTTGGGGCCCCCCTCAGGACTGGGCCCGTGACAATATACCCGGTTGTCCCCCCCTGTCAGCTGCTCTGATTTAAATGACAAACCATTGCGAATTAATTGTCATGAAAATAGGTGTTTGCAAATACATTGCAGGTAGTTTTCCACAAATATCAGTGTACTTGTATTACTTTACTGACATTAAGATTTTTTTAAATTCGGTTTTAACTACCTATGTGAAACTAAAGTCAGATGAAAGTTTGGAAAACTGTAATAAATGGCAATTATTATTATTATTATTATTCAACTTTATTTCCAGACTCAAGGTCCATTAGAAAGAAAAAATCCATCAACCTACACAACATTACACACAATACACAACATTAAAATAGACAATTATTCCAATACTTTCTCAAAGATGACTGGTATCGCACCACACATTGCTTAAGGTTTGACAACAGCATTATAATAGCATTCTGAGAATTATCCAGCCAGCAACTAAACTTATACATCAAATTTCTCATTAAAGCCATAAAGGTTTTTACACTTGACGTACAAAATAAATCACTTGCACTGCTCCACCTCAGTTTCTTTAATATAATCCTCATATAATCATTATAGGCAACCTTAATCTTACATATACTTACTTTTAAACCTTTAATCCACAAAGGAGCAGTATGCAAAGATGTACAGTAAGCTCTAAAAAGGTTGCACACATGTAAAAGTTTCTCACCAACATATTAGCTTGGGCATATAACATTCGGCGCTGCCTATAAATATCATCCTCATCATCTTTCATCATTAATGATATGCCCCAAATATTTCATTGTAGTGCATACATTCAGTATTTGCCCTGACAAATAAAAATCGGGAAAATGAAGGTCCTTATCCTCTTTTTGGCAACACTCTTCTTTGCATTATATTGCACATCATATTTAAGCTCATAATGAGAGCATACATTTAGCAGATGTTGAAAGCCAGCACTGCTTGGTGAGAAAATTACCAGATCTTCGGCATACACAAGATTACTGATGATGATTGATATTACCCAACATGCATCCAGTCTTACAATCACTTAATTGTTTGGACATTTCATTAATATAAATATAAAAAATGCTGGTGAAAGTAGACCTCCCTGTCGCACACCATTACCAACCCCAAAAGGTGCTGAGACACTATAACCCCATTTTATTGTCATAGTTTGATTAGCATACCAAATCAAAATCACCAAAATTCTTAATATGCTATTAGGCACACCCCTTAGTCATCAAAAGTTGTTTAGTAAATTAAGACAAACTCTATCAAAAGCCTTAGAAGCATCAATAAAATAAATTATAACAGAGGAATTTTGTCCTACTATTTCTTTCAATGCATACACACATCAGTGCTATGCTTTGCCATAAACCCAAATTGATTATCTATGGTGACAAGATATACACCTAATCGATTGTAGAATTCTTTCCAGTACTTTTGACAATACACTAGCCAGCGCAATTGGTCTATAGTTATCCAGACATCCCACCTTGCCAGCCTTATCCTTAACACCAGGCACTAAACCTATCAACAACATAGATTCTGCCAAAAGCCCATGTTTTATCAAACCAGTGAAGCAAATGGAAGGAAGAACTGCAACCCTTGGGCTCGCAAACTTTAGGTGTTCAGCAGTAATTTGATCCAAACCACTAGCTTTCCTGTGTGAGAGCTGCATTATTGCTTTATATACTTCATTATTTGTGATGTACTTACCTTTTCCACTTCATACGGTTCATTCATTACACATTTAGGAAAATACCATTTTAAAATCAAGGAGACCATAATTCAAAAAATGATGTACATTTTTTTAATTATGGTCTCGTTGATTTTAAAATCGGCGATAAAGAAAAGGGGCTTTTCGTTCGGTTGTACGACAAGACACTCAAAGGAGTTGGCTGTTCAGTTTTTCTGGTAAGTAACGTTACATTTTGTTTTACCTTTTGTTTTAATAATGTTTTTCATTAGCATCCAAATTAATATCAGTTAGCTATCTAGATTACTTTTCCCTCTTGTCTAAAATCGTCACATCCGATGACCCAAATCAGATCTTAACAAACCAATGGGTGACGTCACACATGTAACATCTAGTAATTATAGACCAATCCGGCGCGCAATTTGTCTATGACTGCATGTGTTGGCGGCGCCATTACTGCGGTTTAGGCACCGCAGCTCATTGACAACTTGATAACATAATTAACAGCTGACAGTGACAGCTAGGTGACAGCAGGCGACAGTCACAGTGAACCCTATGGCGAACCAAATTTCGGTTGACGATGTCAGGCAGTGCCCCCCCAGTTACGTAGCATATTAATGACCATGTTAACTTTGTTATTCTTATTATCGGTTAATGTTACAGCAATAGTTTAAAACCTGACATGACGGCCAACATAACGTTAGCACCAGCCACCATCCAAATGTTTGTAAAATAGACTATGAAAGTGCCTGGTATATTTCAGACACAAAGCAACATTTTTTACATTTTTTAAATTCAGAGTTTGACCAAAAATCTTAACCCTGGTCGACACATAGCGTAGGCTACTGTAACATTACTGTTACCGTATGTAGCCTATTAGCTAGCTAACGGAATCATTCTCCAGTCAGGCTACTACATCAGTAAAACAAATATATGTGTCTGTGTCTTGACAGGTATTCATGAACATTTTATAAACTGCTCGGCATGTGATCAACTACAAAATGTCAACTACAGTTCACTTATTTTTCAACTTCACAGGTAGCTCCCATAAACGTTAGTGCAATCTCCCCAACTTGTCAACTATGCCTAAACCGCAGTAGTGGCGCTGCCACCAGATGGCGTCATAGACAAATCGCCTGCCGGATTGGTCTATACAATCTATGGTCGGGACCCAGACTTAAAGCTGCATTGTGTAAGAATTGCTCCCATCTAGTGGTGAAATTGTATATGACAAGCAACTGAATACCGTTCATTATTATGCCAGCAACGCGAACTTGGATATTATTATTATTTTTTTCAAAACAATAGCACTTGTTTTAATTCATTGCAATAATCATTGTTAATTCACTACACAGCCTGTGAATTGTAACCAAATGCAATTTAAATGAATTTTTTTTACTAGAGTCTGTTTTATTCCAACAAAATACTAATTTTAGCAAAACGTGAACATGGACACTATGCAATGAATTAACAATGATTATTATTGTTATTAGAGCGCTATTATTTTGAAACCAAAAATTTGAGTTTGTGTTGCCAGGCGAATGTTCTTGCCTACTGCAAAGCTTGGGCCAGCGCTGCCATTACATGTCCTCGAGAATAGGCATTATTTTACATCTTCAACAGACTTTGAAATTTGCCGGCAGTCGTGAGTAATATCCCCCTGGCATTCGTCATGGTGCCACTAGTGTAAAAGTGCGAAAGGCAGAGCTTGAATTTCCAGGTATGTCCCTCTTTGGCTAATGTATTTTAAAGATGGAGGCGTAACATGCCTGCCACAATTTGAGTGGCACCATTGTATATATTGTGAATGGAAGATTCTATGCTTACGAAAATATTTTGATTAGTTGGTGGAAGTAATTACACATGAATGAGGACATATTTTTGAATGAACAAAGGGGTTTTTGCTTAACCAGAGCAACCAAGTATTGGTCGGCAAAACTCCAAAAACATCTTCCGTTTGGGAGAATGACTTTAGTGCCGTTCATTTCTCAAAGGAAAACTTAACTCCAAGTCTTCCAGAGTCACAGCCAAAGCCGATTCGAAAGACAGCTATTCGCCAGCAGCAGCAGCCATCTACTTTGTTTTCCCGGAATTACGTTAAGCCCGCCCACCGACTTTATACACGATGTGATTGGCCTGAACAGAATTTGGTTTTTCCAGCTCGCAAGCCAACGGAGAGTTGCTAGACTGACCCTAGCTGCAAATTATTTTTGCTGCCGCTAGGGTGTGTCTAGAATTCTAGGCTAGTTTTTGCTAAGAATCAACTTGAAAAAATACACAATTTAGCTTTAAAAAAGGTAATGCAGGCTTTGTAAGTGACCCATATAAATATAATGGATAGAAAGGCCATTGAGCTGCTTGATGTGGTCATTTGATTGGTTACACAACAAAATGGCGATTGTTGTTCGTTGTCACGGTGACAACACGCGAATCGGTTTAATGTGGAAGTAGGCCGCTAGATCTTTGCAATGGAATGGTACATATAAAAATGGCTGCCGCTCTGACCATTCTGCTACATTGATATGAATTGGAATGGCATTTCTAATCATTCCATTTCTATGAAGTGACCTCACTCTCTGGTTCGGTAGGTGGCGGTGTATGCTTGGTTGCAATCTGCCAGCCCTTTCCAAAGTAGAAGACGGGCTTTATTTTTGAGGTTTTCTCATTATACCGAACATATGACGTCATCTGAAGTGTTGCTAGCAGAAACTTGGAGTATTTAGTTACAGAAATAAGGTCAAGTGAGGATAAGGTGACAATTGTAAACTTTTATAATCCATGCAGACAAATAGAGATGAGACAATTGGAGGAAATTTGGAAGGAGTTGACAGGGAATATTGTGTGGTGTGGGGATTTTAATGCTCATAGTACAATATGGGGAGAGAGGGATGGTGCCAATGGAAAGGT
>JACXGM010033638.1:0-12215 GCA_016801145.1 Umbra pygmaea
ATCTCGGTAACAAAAACTGCCCAAAAGCGCCTATACTTCCTGAGGAGACTCAAGAAGTTTGGCATGTCTGTCAGGATTTTAACAAACTTCTACAGGTGCACCATTGAGAGCATCCTCTCAGGCTGCATTACAGCCTGGTACGGCAGCTGCTTCGCTGCTGATCGTAAGGCCCTTCAGAGGGTGGTGAAGTCAGCGGAGCGCATCATTGGCTGCTGCCTCCCCTCTGTGCAAGGCATCTACCATAAGCGATGCCTTAGTAAAACAAAGAACATCCTCAAAGACCACAGCCACCCAGGCCGTGAACTTCTCTCACTACTGCCGTCTGGTAGACGTTACCGGAGCATCAAGGCACGGACCACCAGACTTAAAAACAGTTTCTTCCCACAGGCCATTCGGCTGCTCAACATGAAACACAGACACTGATCGCAAATCGTCTGTTGAGCACTAACACTCTCTGGTCACTTTATGCTCTCTACATCGGATGTAGGAGAATTCAAATGCACCTTTAAAAGCAATTTTCCATGCCAAATCTATAATATTTACTACTTCTACTGTTGTACATTTTCCAGACCACTGCTCAGTACATAGCGTTTTATTATTATTATTACTATTGTCATTATTATTTTAAAATTCTTATATTGTTGTATTTCTTGTTTTTAAGCCCACTGCATAGAATCGCCGAGCCATGTCAAAAGAATTTCTCTGCATAGGATGATGTATGTTATTCAATGTATATGATAAATAAACAACTTTGACTTTGACTTTGAATTATAGTCTAACCTACAATAGATCATATAGTTACAAGCAGTCTATATATAACATAGTTATAAGCTATAAGTCCTAAGCTATAAGCTACTGCTTATTCTGATGTTATAATATAAGGACAGTATCTTACTGGGCCCTCTCTGTCTTAAGTCACTCTTGCTTGGCCTTGCTTCCTGTCTCAGTCACTTGATGTCATAGTGACCAACTACTCCCCTCCTAAAGGAAGGTGCTCTGCTCTTATCCATACCATGACAAACCTTTCTGTACTTCCATTATGTATAGCTTGACCATGAGTCTTCTCCCTGTCTGTCTTGAGACAGTCTAACATGTCCTAGGATCCTCCAACAGGCCTCAAACTATAGCTGTACAACTCACTCATCTAGCAATAAAATTCCAAACTGTTTAAACTGTATTTAAACATGATTATATAGAATTCTTCACTATTTTTCTATATGTTTGTTAAAACCCAGCTATATATCACTTCCAGAAATTCTTGGTCATGTGCAGGATGATGTCCTACATAATTGCAGAGTTGTTAGTTTGTCATTTTCACTTCCTAATTCCTGTCTGTAATGTTTTTAGCAAAACAAAGACAGTCTAAAAACGTTAAGGTGCAATATCTACAGCTCTAATGAACCCACATAGACAATCTACTACTTATTATTTGCAGCCAAATCTCCTCTTTCTAACAGTACCAGACAATGTAGGTTTCATTACATAATTGTGTGTGATGGGCTTTTATTTTGAGGATTTCTCCTTACACCGGACCTGTGAAAGCATTTTTAGTGTTGCTGGCAGAATGCCAGTGCATACCCAAATGCCACTGCACGGCCCGCTGCTGCTCATCAGGGAGTGCTACCAGTTTCTAGCCAAAGATCACATTGTCTCCTCTCACCCTGAAACAGTTGACTCTCTTCAGTTTGCCCACCACCCTGACAGATCCATGGATGACACCATCACCAACGCAATGCACACCACTCTTACCATGTGTGAGGATGCTGGTTATTGACTACAGATCATCCGCCAAAACCATAGTGCTCTCCCTGCTCATCACAAAGCTCATGGATCTGGGACTTGTTGGCAAATCAAGAATTGGACACAGATTAATCAAACTACATGGCTAAGTTTCTTTAATGTGTTTTCATTGTGCATGGGAGACACTGTCTTGATATTGAAAGGGAGAACATAGTTTAGGTCAAACAAGTCTCATAAAGCCTACTAAGGAAACAGGACCTGCTTTGATCAGCCAAATACACATCTTGCTGGTAGAAAGAGACACAAAAGGTAACTCTTAAAATATTTGAGAAAGGGACATGAGATCCCACTCCTTATAATATGACAGTCACTGGTTAACATACAGTATAGAACAGAAAAAAGGGTAGAAGACACAAAGAACCAAATCTTAACAGTGGTTCACAGAGGGTCACTTCAACAGCATCTCAGTACAGAACAAGACATTATATGAACAAGACATCGTATATGATTAAACAAAACAGCCCTAAATCACATGAAATACGTTCTGAGGGAACTATTTTGTAAAACCGAAATATGTGAAATATGAACGTATGAGAGGGTCAATTACGTTTGTAGGGAACTAAATTGAACACTCAAATAACGTTAAATAAGAACATGAAGATCATGACGTAGCATGTAAATAGCGTAGTTTTTGGTAGGGTGGAGGTCAGGGATGGTGGACGTGCGTATAAACCCGCTCAACGAAATGTACCGGAGCAACGTAATTGAGGTACAAATATAGCCTAATAACGAAACTTGCAGTTCAAACGTAAAAAAACTAAATATGTTGGCATATAATGTAATTCAGGTTTTCAAAATAGTTTCCTGAGAACGTAATTTGGGATCAATTCTGAGATGTACGGTTGAAACAAAATTACCTGATAGCCTACAATCCTCCATCTGTAACTGTGAACTGGACTGGGTCCTATTGTAACATGGCCACCCTCAGGTGGAGAAAGGTGTTAAAACCATCTAATCTACAATGATTCTTAACACAGAGGCCCCACATGGCTGTGTACTCTGCCCCCTTCTGTTCTTCCTGTTTACCCACATATGTGGCCACATAGCACAAACTCCAACATCAAGTTGACTGGACAGTGGTAGGCCTATTTACCAACAACAATGAATCCATTTACAGACCCTCACTGATGGTATAGCTTTACATAAATAATGTCCCTTAATTACAAAAAAATTTAATGAAATCTGACTGTTGAATACAGAATTAACAAGGATGAGCACAGTCAGATTCTCATCAACTGAGACGTTGTGGAGCCAGTCGCAGCCTTCAAGTTTCTTTGGATAGACATCTCAGAGAGAATGGACTGGTCTCTCCATACATCTAAAGTGGTGAAGAGAGCATGGCAGTGACTGCATAACCTTCTAAAGTGTTCTACAGAGTCACCATCAAGATTATACAGGATTTACCACAGATTATACAGCTCGTGCATGCGTGCATGCATATCCATCTACAGTAGGCAAGTATTAGAAAGTTTACTTATTCTTCTAACTATACGCTCGGGATTCCATTTTTCTACCTGGTCTCTTACAGTTAGAGTGAGTTGTTCCATTTCCAGTGTTTGTTCTAATGTCTTGTACCATGCTGGAAGTTCTGGGGATTTGGCTTGTTTCCAAAACCTGGTCACTTGCTTCGGCGCGGTTAAGCTAAGCATTTTAAATATGTGTCTGTCCCTAGCATTAATCCTGAGGTTTATATTAACACCCAAAAGATTTCCAGGAGTAAGTGGAACTGTAATGTCAAGTTAATGTTTAATATCACTCATTACCATTTGCCAAAACACCTGAATTACTTAGCAAGTAAAAACTATGTGCGTCTGATTTGCTTTTCTCTCACCACATCCTCTCCTACAGCTTGTTCCCTCTATTACTGTGTTTGTTTTACATCTATCTGGAGTAATGAAATATATTTCTCCAGGCGTGTTCTTTCCAATGTTTAGAGTGTGTTATTTTAAAAATGTATTTTAAGGATTCTCTCCTTTCTTCATATGAATTATCTTAACTCTTTCCCCCATTTAATCCTTTTCTTAAATTCCATAACTATTGCATTTTGTAGAATTGAGAAGATACTTAATAACTTCAGGGTGCTTTTACTTCTATTTTCTACTATATATTTTAATAAATAGTTGTCTAGCTCCCCTCCTTTATTCTGTTTAACATAGCTCCTTACTTGCAAGTATTTAAAAAACAGTTTTTGTTCAAAACCATACCTAGTCACTGTAACGACCAGACACAGGACATAGGAATAGGCGTTTAATAATTCAGGACACAACCTCAAAGGAAGCAAAGGTACAAAAACGATAGGCAGTTCAATAAACCAGGTCCAGGCGAAGGTCGGGGTACTTATCAGATGGGCAAAGGTACAGGTCCGAATTCCAACAACGTAACGAGGAGACAGGTCCAGGTCGAAGCACAGGTATACACAGGCGAAGGTACAAGGCAGAATCCAAACTCTTAGACGGAGTGAATAGTAGCAAGGGACGGTACACACACAAAGCAGGCTATGATACAGGTGGCAGGCAGATCTCGAGTGAGAAACAGGTCAATACACAGTAATCCAGTAATATCATGAAACGCTTAGTAAGTCTTAGAAAAGTACAATACCTCGCAACGAGGCATTCAAACAAATGATCCTATATACTGAGTGGGTATGCGATCCCAGGTGTTCAGAATTCCGGTGATTGTGATCTTGACAGAGAGCTGTGTTTGTGTGAATGTGGAACTGGTGCGTTTCATCCTCCCGGTGGGACACAATGAAAGCTGGGCTGTCGGATCTTACAGTCACCAGTGTTTCATGTGATTCTATAGAGTTATTATTGAACAGTTGTGAGGATAATGTTAACCCATTGCTTGCCCAGCATTCTAAAATCTTATCTGTTCTATATGGTTGGAATTCTAAGTTGTGTACCATTTCTCTATGGAGGATACTCTCCCTCTGCACTTTCAATCTTTTACACATTTGCTTCCAATTATTAATTGTATTTCCATTGCAAAGTCTGAATTTTTTTTTTCTGTCCTTAAGTATGATAAGGTCCCAATAAGGCCATTTGTTAATTTTTTTTCTGTATTCATCCATTTTGCCTTAAAGTCTAACTTCATCCATTTTAGTATTATCAATACTTGTGCAATAATAGTCATACTTATTGAAGTTTGGGGCTCCCAAACCTCCTCTTTCTTTTGCTTGAATTTATATTTTATATTTAAGTTTCTGGTAGAGTAACTGGTAATGCCTGAAATAGAAAGAGGAGTTGTGGGAGGACCATCATTTTAACTGTTTCCACTCTACTATAGATTCCATTAGGAATTAATGTCCATCTCTTAAATTGTTGTCTTATTTTCTTTTCCAACTTGTGTCAAGTTTGAGGTGGGGTGTACAGAGATCGAGGGAGACCCAGACAGGTAGATGGTTGATGGTTGTGAAAAGAGTGTGGTTGTGAAAAGAGTTTATGCATACGTAAACATGCATACGTAAACAAATATATATAAATATATTTGTTTTCAGTGTTTATGCCACTGTGAGAGCATAATAAGCTATACAAGTATACTCGTTGTGCAATCGCTTCTACTGTTCGACTGCAACTGCATTACATGTATGCTTTCCCAAGTTATTATTTAAACAAGAAACAACCATCTACAATCTACCTGCCTGGGTCTCTCTCTCTCTCCCTATACCCCATCACAAATGTGACAGATTGAAACACCTAACGTGGGACTTGAGACCACAGGCAGGTGCAGCTGCGCTCGGGTTGCATTTCTGCCAGGAGATTGTGAAGGAGCCGGGCAAGCAAGTACCAAGGATTTCCAACCAACATTTTTACAAGGAAATGTTTTGGGGTGGCTAAGACAGGGTGAGGGGCTGTCCTTTCCACCTTGGCCTAGCAACCATCCTCCAGTCCCGAAGACCTTCCAGCACCAAGCTGAGTGGCTGGGAAAGTCGCTCCCTCCTCCACCAGAGTAATGGCCATTAAGAGATACGTCTGGCTAAGAAGAGAGCTGGTTGAGGAGGTGATGCAGGCAGCTGACGCGGCTGCTCTCTTGGCGAGGGATGCCATCAACAGGGCCAGGGAGGTTGGCAAAGCAGCGAGGGCAGCTATCCTTGTAGGAAAAAGGGCTGGAGAATTAGTGAGGACTGTGCTGGGGAAGCCTTCAGGGCCGGGTGCAGCAGAGAACCAACCCCTGGAGTTCTCCCCTGCGCTACAGCAGAACTCAGGATCTCCCTTGCTGCAGTCACCACATCAGGCCCCTGCTCAGCCGGCTCCACGTCAGGCCCCTGCTCAGCCGGATCCATGTCAGGCCTGTGCTCATCCGGAGCCACCAGCCAATTTTTCTATTTCATTGGAATGTAGCTTTTCTAGTTTTGACCGTTTAAATTTTAGCTTTAGTTTATCTTCATCACTATTTGGGATATTTCTGATATCCCATCATATACTTTAATTTGTCAGTAGATAAATCAGGAGATTTCCCAATTCATTATTTGTTTTGATTTTTTTGTCATTTTAGCTGACACTCTTATCCAGAGCAAATAAAGGGACATTTTCCCAGAGCAACTTATGGTAAACTTATAGTGCCTTGCTCAAGGACACAACAACATTCAGCACAGTCGGTGTCAATCAGAGGTTCGTACTGTAATTTTGTCTTGAGAGACCTAGGTCAAGAGGGACTGAAAAAATACATTTTTACAGGTATCAACATAAATAGCTGAGAGTGAAGAACACTAATTTCTAGTGAACAGCTCAGATGCATATTAACTTAAAAGCAATTAATTTTGATCAATAGTTTGAATAAACATGTTATCTTTAACCTTTGTGTTCAGGCTGTCATGGTTCTGAGTTTGGTTAGTTCCATGTTTGTTGTGTCAGGGCTTGTGTTCAGGTTTTGTGGTGTTTAGGTCTTGGTGTGTTCAGGATTTGTTGTGTTCCAGTCTTGTTGTGTTCAGGTCTTGTTGTGTTCAGGTCTTATTGTGTTCAGGTCTTATTGTGTTCAGGTCTTGTTGAATCTGGGTGTGTTGACTGTACTATATAACACAGAGGGGTCCTCCTCAGCTCCACATGCTGCAGGTCTGTAGGGAAACAGAATCAAACTAAGTCCAGGTCCTAATTATCAACCTATCATTTATTTTTCAATTACATTACAGTTTTTACATTACATTTCCCCAAATGATTTGACACATTTTTCCAAACATCAGGTATCTGCTCTCAAAACAATTAACATGGTGATCTGAACACTTTGTAGCTGTCCTAAACATATTGTGGATTCTTCTGTCATTTCATAGAAATTACAAAGTACATGTATAATTTTCTCACAACAATCTGCACAAAATTCTTAAATGTTTTCACAATAGTTCATACAGCCATCCAAAACTTTAATATATCAGGAAAAACTATTCTTAAAAATGATAAGAATGATATCTGATGAGTTAATAATACACACAACACATAAAATGCAATAATTACAACAACGAGAAAAGGGCGAAAGAAAAACAACAAAAGAAAAAGGAGAAGAGGAAAAGTATGCGAGAGGTGGTGGACAGAGTCGAGGGAAAAGAACAGTTGAAGATGTATAAATAGATGACGAGAGAGGAGTAGTGTATAGAAAGAGGAAATGATGCAAGAAGATCTGAGGATGTAAGGGAAAAAAGCAAGAAGAACTGAGAATGAAGGAGAAGAAGCAAAAAGAGCTGAATATGTAGAAGAAGCAAAATGAGTTGCTGATGTATTAGAAGAAGCAAGAAGAGCTAAGGATTAAGGAGAAGAAGCAAGAATAGTTGATGATGTAAGAGAAGAAGCAAGAAGAGTTGATGATGTAAGAGAAGAATCAAGAAGATTTGAGGCTGTAAAAGAAGAAGCAAGAGGAGTTGAGGATGTAGGAGAAGAAGCACGAAGAGCTGATGATGTAGGAGAAGAAGCAAGTAGAGCTGAGGGTGTAAGAGAAGAAGCAAGAATAGCTGATGATGTAGGAGAAGAAGCAGGAATAGCTGATGATGTAGGAGAAGAAGCAAGAAGAGCTGATGATGTAGGAGAAGAAGCAAGTAGAGCTGAGGCTGTAAGAGAAGAAGCAAGAAGAGATGATGATGTAGGAGAAGAAGCAAGAATAGCTGATGATGTAGGAGAAGAAGCAAGAAGAGCTGATGATGTAGGAGAAGAAGCAAGTAGAACTGAGGCTGTAAGAGAAGAAGCAAGAAGAGATGATGATGTAGGAGAAGAAGCAAGAAGAGCTGAGGATGTAGGAGAAGAAGCAAGTAGAACTGAGGCTGTAAGAGAACAAGCAAGAAGAGCTGATGATGTAGGAGAAGAAGCAAGTAGAGCTGAGGGTGTAAGAGAAGAAGCAAGAAGAGATGATGATGTAGGAGAAGAAGCAAGAAGAGATGATGATGATGTAGGAGAAGAAGCAAGTAGAGCTGAGGATGTAGGAAGAGGAGAAAGAGGGAGGAGTAGAGGGAGAAGAGATGGATAGATTGGAGGGCAATGGTATTGTGGAAGGAGCAAGAGACAAAAATATAAGAATACATGGAGAGAGATACAGGGGAGGGCAAGGTGTAAGAGGAGGGAGGAGAGGTAGAAAGATGGGCAACAGAATGGTTTCAGATTAAATCAGAGCCACCCTTCTTGACCATGTCGTACATCATGGTCTCTCCTTAAGAAGCTGGGCAAAGAGTTTGGGACAATATAAAGAGATCACTAATTGGCTTCAATTATCGACACATTTTAAATGGAAAACTGGTAAGTAACTACAGTAGGCTCCAAAATTACTGGCACCCCTGACTGGCAATGAACAAACAATATTGTAAAAAGTATAAAAAAGGAAATTATAATGTCACTCAAAATACCAAAGTGTGAGAAATACTGTAATTTATTAATGTGTCAATGGAACCATCCAAAATCAATGTCCTCCAAATCAATCATTTAAATTATGACTGAAAGAAGTCTGAAGTCAGATGAGAAGTCAGATGACACCAAAATGTAATGATTTGGTCAGATATATTACAGGAAGAGACTCTGTGCTGCTATCATTGCCAGAGGTACTGAATAAGGAGTGCCAATAATTATAAAATCTTGATTTCTTTTGTGTTAAATCATTGTATAAGTTTGGTTAGTTCCATTGCAACATATATAAAGTACAGTTTCTCACATGTTGGAATTTTGAATTTATCTTTATATTTATATTGTTTATGTTTACAAAGTATTATTGGCATATTGCCAGTCAGTGGTGTCAGTCATTTTGGAGCCCACTGTATACAATTTAACTTCAACAATGAGAGTCTATGTAGTCTTGTTTTATGTAGGTATAGTATTCTACTGTACATGTTTCCGCTTGTTCAAAATATTCGAGAACATTCAGATGGATAAATAAGACTATTATCAATTGATGTGTAATTTTATGTTGCCTTGCACCTTGTCTTGGCCAGTTCAGGATTGCAAATGAGAAAGTGTTCTCAATCAGATCAAGAAAATGAAATAGTTATTAAAAAAACTAAAAAAATAATGGTCATCTAATAAATAACCTGCTTTTGGAAGAAAGTTAGTAAAAATACATTGTATTAAAAGAAATGCAGTTTCACAATAATAATGTATTTATCATTGGATGGAATGACTAATAAACTATATGGGTTCAACGTGTTTTCTCAATAATTACATCAGTATCTCCTTAAAAAAAAAAACAGTATCATATAAATTACCTTGATCATGTCTGTTAAAACTGCTGAATCTATATTGCTGTAAAAGAAGAACATGCTCACCTGGGGGCAGCACTGGGGCAGTTGAATTTCACAGCAGCGTACTGGACCTCCTCTTCCTGTTTCTTGGGATGAGCCTGTTGCATGGTGCAGTACAGAGGTACTTCCTGGTTCTTGGAGGAAGAGAAGTTGATGCTGGCATAGTGAAGGTCCTCCTGGTTGTCTGTGTTTGCTGTCTGTGCTGTAAAATTCTCATACACAGCACTATTATCTAGCTGATGGGAAGAAGGACAGACAGTAATGAATCAAAATCTTCCACAAGACAATAATAAATAATTGTATAGTTTTAATAACAGTCTTACGGTTTTTGCTGTGTCTTTGCTGTTTCTTTTGTCCGATGTAGATTGGGAGGACTTTGTCCTTCTTTAGACATGATGATTATTTAATACATTATTACATTGGAGTATACAAGTGAATATTATTTTTTTACTGTACCTGAAACACACGAGTCCAGTAACACAGAGAATGACAATCAGAACAACCACTGTGATTCCTACAGCTGCAGTCATGACTAATGTTTGAGTTCCTAAAATGAAATATTAATTTAATGTTATAATAAAACAGAAATGTGTATTTATTTAGATAGTTACTTAACCATTATTTTACCTTTAAATTAAATACAGAAAACATTTTTATTTATATCAAGTTATTGGGTGTTGGGATTAAATAAATAAAAATACTTTTTCAATTACGGGAGGTTAAACTGTACCTGCTACAAAGATCTTCAGAGCTGTGGAGTTCTTAGAAGATATGTTATTCTTTGCCTCACAATGGTATTCTCCACTGTCCTCAGAGCCCAAGAGAGTAAGGTTGTAACTCTGTCCTGATGCTTTGATTGTTATATTATCTTTGTACCAGGTGTAATTCTTAACAGGTGGGTTGGCATTACTGTGGCAGGTCAGAGTCACTGAATGTCCCTTCAATATTTCACCAAAAGGATTGACTGATACTGAAGTATTCTTTGGGCCATCTGGGGAAGAAGATACAAACACTGCTTTGAAAACTGCAAGTGATGCACTTATTGTCTTTCCTGGTAGTCTCAAGGCCAGTGAAAATCTTTAAAAAACTCATTGTTATTTTGCCTTGTCTAACATTATGTTTAATCATACATCAACTGTCTTGTGTACTGAGATACTGTTGATGTTGTCTCTCTGTGAACAGCCCTAGCTCTGTGAACAGCACTTTGAGTGACTGAAGATTCCCTAAGAGAAGGGCGTGTCCTTTCTTTGCTCCGCAAGCAGGATTTCCACCCTTCACCAAATAAAGGATGATGAACAATATTTGGACTTGTTCCTGATACTGTCATCCCAGGTGGCAGCTACAGAAGCTACCATCCCATGGAATGGATGCAACACCCCAAAGGTGTCACGAAGGTGCCATCCCCAAGCTATGATGACTTCTACCCCAACGTGCTCATAGGCATGGACGGCTGTACAGAGGAAAAAAACAAAAACATTTAAAAAAACATTGCTCACCAACCACCAAAGAAAAACTTCAACTTGGCAACTGATACCAGATGTTCTCAGAACCAGAGTTGCCCTACTTGAAACCCCAGCAAAATCCAAAACTGTTACCAGAATGCAGTACACATAGCCTGTGCCCACAAAGCTGACTACACCTCCTAGGAACAGCATTTCACAACCCTGATTTGCTATGGAAAACAACCCTAATGATGGTAAAAAACATGGGGCAAACCCTCAAGCTCTCACACAGGCTACAGAGCCAAAACAAAACAAAACTATACTCATTGGGGACTCAAAAATCAGCAAATTATGGAGTAAGAACATGGTAACACACTTCCTTCCATACGCAATTGGCAGTGACATAGTTGAGAAACTACCAGAAATCCTCAAAAGCTACACAGTCACTGAAAAAAAATGTTATACATGTAGAGTCAAATGACACTCTAAGGCAGCAGTCTGAACTGTTAAAGAGGACTTCACTGGCCTGTTTGACACCCTTGACTCTCTACAAGTATCTACAAGAGTGCATATATCAGGTCCGATACCAACAGTTGTTGGAGGGATAGGTTGGTTTAGCAGACTGTTAGCACTAAACAGTTGGCTAGCTTCCACATTTCTCTAAAATCCTATGTTCCCCAAAGGACACTCAGATCTTAAACAGCTAACCTGCTAATGGTACAAAATTCCACTCACAGAAAAATTGGAGATGCTGCCTTTTTTAAGTATGCTCCAAAACTGTGGAACGCAATACCAAAAAATATGGTTTATCTCCATTCAAACCCTGTTCTGTGTAGGTGAATATATCTATGAAAATATGTACAGCTAAAAAATGAAGCTTGGTTACAGTGAAAACAAAACAATTTCACCTCACACAGTTGTCTTTGTGTTTGCTAATTACAGATTAGAGAAATCGTTGGATTATTTTGTTCTCTCAAATAGCGCATGATGCAGCAAATAAGGTGACAAATAAAAATATATTTTGAATTACCCCTATATTAGTAAGCATTGTGTCATGTGGCATTGTGTATGTAACGTCATTGCCTTCCCTAGGATTTTGAACCCATATGCTTCCATGACTTCCTACATTCCTTTACACTCTGAACGCACCCCTCTCATCAGGTTCATTCAATCTGATTGCCAACACCTGATCCTGTTTGGTTGGTATATATGCACATTCTCTGCAATGCCTCATTGCGAGGTATTGTAAGTAACATTGCATTCTGAGC
>JACXGM010033640.1:0-12214 GCA_016801145.1 Umbra pygmaea
TCTTGTATGAGTTCCTCCATTTCTTTTTGTTTGTCCTCCAACTTATTCTGAAACTCCATGTTAGAGTTGTTACTGTTGTCAATCTGAGCTATTATGTCTGCAATTTCTTTGGATAGTATGGACTCCTTTAAAATGAATTGCCTTTTTTTCCAGGAGGAGTACTGAATTGCATGGCCTCTAAAGGAACATTTAAAGGTATTCCACACAATAAGCGGGTCTGCTGTACCTATGTTATGTTAAAAAAATTCTACTATAAATTGTTTAGTCATGGCTAAAAAGGAGTTATCCTCCAGTAAGCTTTGATTAAATTTCCAGTACCCCCTTCCCCGTGGAATTTCTGTAAGAACAATATATATACCAATTATATGGTGATCCGACCTCATTCGTTCCCCTATCAACACTTTCTTAACCTTTGGTGCAAGAGAAAATGACGTCAAAAAATAATCAAGACGACTAGCTTGGTTAACATGACGACATGTCATTCTTACATACCTAGTCTCAGCTCATCACAATTCTCAAGGGTGTGACCGTTTCTTCTCCCGTTGTCTTTCGCGGTAATGGTATCTCTTCTTCTGTCGCTAACTTCGGGGTGCAGAGCATAAGGTTCACTGGCACTCATCAGCGCCATCTATGCCGTCATTCACATTACTATCAGACTTATTTACAATGGATGGCTCGTGAAACAGACTTTAATCATAAATATGCTACAATACCAATATTTGCCACTAGATGGTAGTGTAAAGCGACAAAACCTTATAATACAAATATAAACATATACAGCTATCAGAACAGTCATACAATTTGATCAGCCTGATCTCACAGAATTCTGTGAAATGAACACTGACCAAAATCTGTGACAGTTACACGATGCGCAGAAAAGTCTGCGATGGGCACACAGAAGTGATGGCATCTTGATTTCACTGAATTCAGCAAGACCTTGCTGTTATGTCAATCTAAGCCTTACCCAAACCCTTAACCTGACCTTAACCACTCAGAATCCTTGCTGGTAAGTCGACCTAAGCCTTACCCAAACCCTTATCTTAACCACTCAGAAACCTTGCTGTTAACTTCATGTAACATGTATTATGTTGTAATGTATTGTTTGTAAACATATTGACAGTGAGGAATTCCCTCCCTGACGTTAAGGTTGCCATAGAGGTGAAAAACACCTTGGTTCCAAAAGTTGGATTTCATACTAACTGCGGTACAATAATTACTCACCTTAGGTCATACAAATAATATAAACATTATACTACACATCAGGATTAAAATGTGGCTATAATAACTGCTGTTGATGCATTTAGGGCACAGTGGCTCTTGTTTTTTCAATTGTCTCTTCTGTTTGTATTTTTCTTTCTCTTTCTCTTCCTCTTTTACTTCTTCTTTCTCTCTCCCTCTTTGTTATTTTTGATTTGTTGATCTTCAGCCTTTAACCTTTACTGGTAAAGCTTTTATTGATATTGTCATCAACATGCTTTCTCGCTTTATTCATCATTCATCAACATGCTTTCTCGCTTTATTTATATTTTCAGAGTTATTTTGAATGCAATTTTTGCTCTAATTCAGCTAACATTCTAAAGTTAAAATCAGGTACTGTATATCTTTAAAAACAATTAAAGCAAATGGAGCTCGGGGGTCTGTTCTTCGTATGTCGCTTAATACATCCGAGATCTAATGACACATCCAAGATGACATCATCGGGCTAATCATGATCTGGCTAATTAGGTTCTTCGAACACACCTTCCGTTTATGATTAGTATCACTGGATTGAGTCATCTGAGATGATTACGCATATGTGCGTTTGCATAAAAGGGTAGATGAAATCGATAGTAGAAATGCTGATCAGCAACACTGCTATTGGCTGCTCATCATGGCCAAAGAGCACGTCCAGTTTTTTTTCACAACAGAGCAACAGTTATTGCTTGAAGGTTATGAAGGAATTTCATAGTTTGATTAAAACTCAACGGAACACCTCAAAGTCTGCAAAAGCCAGGAGAGAGGGCTGGCAAAATGTAGCAGACAAAATAAATGCGTCACCATGTTAGGGTTTTATTACTCATTACAGTATTCTTGTATTTTAATAATTTAATTATTTCATTTCAAAATTACTAAATGTCAGAGCCACCACTATTGCTGATCTTGCATAACAATATTTCTTATTGCAGGCAAAAGAATTGTGGTGTTCCACAATTATGTCCGGTGCAGCTCTGCCACTAGGTGGGTCCAATGCACTGGCTGCAGTCATCAGGCTGCATCTTCACCACAGGGCTGCGTTGTAACGGGTTTGTGGTCCGGGGTTTGGGTCACGGAATGGCGTCATAAAATACTGCCTGAAGGCATAGCCCCTGTCACCAAGCCGGATCCCGCACTAACCACCTGTATAATGAAAAAAATTACTTTTGTTAGGCATAAAAAATGTATGTAATACTGTCAGTTTAATATTTATATTTTTCTCTTACCACATTCATACATTGTGCATCACGGTGACTCTCTGATAATTCATGCACAGTCATGCACAGATCCAGGCCATTTTGCATCCACATTTGTAATGTAGAACATGGAGTCACAAACCATCTAAGAGATTTTTAGTAAGTCAACTGTAATAAACCTTTTGATTCAATTCCTTTTTTTATGTGATATAATATGAATTATCTGGAGTATTAAGAATCGTAATGGTACCTGCGGCACATTTACACTGTGAATCACATTTCAGGTTCACAAAATCTGTGAACTAAACCTGTTTACATGAAATAAGCCTGCTCCCGAGATGAGGGGTGTTCCATAAAACTAGTTTAGAAAACAAGCCAGGCTTATTTTGGTTAGTCAGGCTTATTTTCAGTGAATTCCGTTTCATAAAGCTAACTGAAAATAGTTCAAACTCAGTTACCCTGGCAACTTATACTGGGAAACTAACCTGGTCCAGGGCAGGCTAATTGTCAGGCTTAGCCTAGCTTGATGCGTAACCAGAATACTGTTAACACTGACCTGTGCTTGGAATGTGATGATATTACATCAGACTCTCTGGCATGCTGCCATTTCATATCATGTAACCATTATCAGTCCAAAAATTAAAGCAAATGCACTTTAATAATAAATGTAATACATTTGAACATACAAAACGTATGTGTAACAAATGCAAAAAACGGAAGTTACATTTGTGTAGTTGGTGTGATCGTTGTACTGAATCAATTAAATGTCTATAAATAGGGAGCTCAAACCATATGTGTCGGACGCATAATCATGGCGTGTCCTTTCATTTGTAAGGTGGGGGATGAGGTATCGATAATCATATGCAGGGCATTTTAAAGAGAATGTACTTTCAGGGACAGGGCAGACCCGTTGGCTTTTTCTGAAAACTACCTGCTTGAGCGGTATGGATTCGAGGGCAGGGACAGCATATATATTTCTATATTACATTGTAGTTTCATGTGCTGTACGTGCTACAATTTTATATAAAATTGCCTGTCTGAGGAGAGGCAACCAAGTATGGCTGTAGAGGAAGACTGGGGTATTGAAGAAATTTTCGAGGACAATGAAACAGGAAGGGTGACCATACCCGGACATGACCTCTTTGATTACCATTGTTTCAGCAACACTGTATTGTGCTAGCTACACGAACGTAGAGTTTTTTTTATAGTCGAACGCAGATTCACTATCTTTAAAATGAATTTACAACGATTATTTCATGCAATGCAATGAGCGCTATTATTCTGAAACAAAAATGTTCTTTTTTCTTCACTTAAATTGCTGCTGTCAAAGATAGTCATTATTCTCTCACACACAAATGTATTGTGAAAAATATTGTATTTGACTTTCATTGATTATAGTAATGTACATTTCTAAGTAGTTGCTACACATTTAAACGATCAGCAATTTCTTGCCAGCCTTTGTATTTTGTTTGATTAATTGCTGCGGCATTCCTTTTTCGGTATTCATATGTTTCGAAAAGCAAACGCTGCACAGTCGCGTTGAACATCGCTGCTCTTTCTTTCCCCTTATTTGCCATGGTAAATTGATGAATCTATGCTCCACCATCAGGGCTTCTTAAGAATGGCGTGCATGCGCTATTAGCTAGACTATTTGAACCTAGTTTGAATTAGTGAGATCACATGAGCTTCAACTTACAGTTATGGAACCGATTTAAGCGCAGTTGATTGGTTCGGTAATTCAAGTCTCATTTTGGACTTTAATCTTCGCTTTTTTAAGTGGCCTTTATGGAATACCCCCCTGCTCGGGATGAGCGTCGAAGAACCAAACAATCCAAGATCATGCCAAATCATCACAATCAATTCCAGCTAACTGAGTTAGTGACATATGAAGAACATTTGATCATAATAACACTGATAGACTCCAGTACTGATCAGTAAAAATACTTAAGTTTAAGTGTGGAGTCTACACTGACAGTAGGTGTCACGGTTTCGGTGTGGTTATGGAGAGAGGGAGACCAGGCATGGAGCAGAGTAATGTTGTTATTTAATGAAATCTACTGTCCCAGAGTAACACAATACTTTTGTATTGTAGCAACCAATCAGACATGTATAGGATTGCACAACGTATTATATACAGTATATGTATATGTACATAGATTTACTCAGTGGCGGGCCGTGCATTTTACACCTAGGCCTTCACAATCTTCCCGTAATTAAAACGCATTATATTAACCTCACGATGACACTATAGGCTACTGTCAGTCGACAAAACCACCCCATATTCATAGTGAAGATAAGTTTATTCCACTCAATAAAGGTTATTCAGTACGAGGCTCAACACCTATGAGACTTACAATACACTAATTGACCCGACATGACTGAAACCATAAAGAATGTATCACTATTACGCCCTATGACTGGATGCCGCATCACAGATACTGTAGCCATCGGATATCCAAAATCAGTGTCCTAACCAATTAAACAAGAACTAACTCACAACACAACACCCAGTCACACCACCACAAACACGCAAAAATGCCAGATGGAACAATAAGTATTCAACAAGCAAGCAGTAAGTCTGTTTATCTCCCCTGCTTGAATACAAATACAGTACATGCACTTAGTATAGTAAAAATATATAAAAAATCCCTCAAACTTACCAAAGCCGCTCATTATTGGAAAACGAAGTCCATCCTCCTTTCTTTTTTTAAAAAGACTTCCACGACGCGGTCGTACAGCACATCTTTGCATTTAAGTTCCAACAACAGTTCTCGTTCTATCGCCATTGAGCCCAGTGCTGATAGTTGATCCTGCCCAGTCCTATTTCTTGAATATGTTTTAATGCGTTTTAGTGCAGAAAATGACCGCTCGACAGAGGCAGTAGATACCGGGATTGTCACCGCCAAACATGCCAATGAGTAAAGTTGACACATGCTGATGCAAAGATCTCTCTGCTGAAGGAAAGCAAGGAGGGCAGCAGGGCTTTTTCCTTCAAAATCAGTCATGGCATACATTACAGTCTGTTCTGTCTTAAGCCGGGGCAGGTTGAAGAGAGTTCCGTAGCTTTGCGTTAAGCTCGAGAAGGCCGCATCCGGGAATTTTTTCCTGTATGTCTGAAACTGCTGAGGGTCGAGGAGGGTGAGATATGTGATTTTCTCGTGGTCTTTAAACCGGTTCCGTATCTGGGCAAGGATGTTGTCCAAAATGTCACTGTGAAGTTTCTGGTACCTTGCACAAATGTCCCCCTGCGCTTGCCCTCTCCGTGTGCTTGGCGCACCTGTTTTGCGCACAGTAGATTCATAAATCTCACCAAACTTTCCTCTCTCCCTCTCAATGGTGTCACAAAACTCATCAATTCTGTCCAGACAGAACTTTACATCGAGCGATTTGTTCTGTAGTATTGCAAAAAGCACATCAGAATACTAAAAAATCTCATGAAAGGTGGAAAGCAAAAAACAAAACTCAAAATCATCCAGATGTTCATTGTATCCATCAGCACAGCGCACAGCATCCTCGTCGTACTCATCATGGTGGTCTAATATGTGATCAAATAGCTCCTTTAAGGCATCTCTCTTTTCAAATACAGTGCTAACCAATCTAGAACTATATTGCCACCTTGTTGGTGCCACGCGAGGAAGACGCCGCTGGCAGATATCATCAAGCAGCTGTGTGCGCTTAGTGGATCTTGAAAAAAATGCAGATAGGCCATTCAGATGGGCAAAAAAGATTTTACATTCTTTAAGCTTCGATGCCCCTTGAGTCAGTACTAAATTAAGTCTATGTGCATAGCAGTGTATAAATAAAGCCATTGAGTCAGTACTAAATTAAGTCTATGTGCATAGCAGTGTATAAATAAAGCCATTGAGTCAGTACTAAATTAAGTCTATGTGCATAGCAGTGTATAAATAAAGCCATTGGAGCCCTCTCCTTAACTTTAGCCTGCACCCCATTTAGTCCAGATTCCATGACGGCAATTCCATCAAAGCACTGGGCCACAACTTTATCCAGGCATTTGTGTTCCTCCAGGAATCGGATAATGAGAGCGGCAATGTCATCAGCCCGTTTGCCACTTGTAACATCTTCAAATCTGACAAACCTCTCCTTGACACCAGTGTCTGTCACATAACGGAGCACCAGGGACATCTGTGCTGCAATACTGACATCTGTAGTTTCGTCCACCATAACAGCAACAAACGGTGCTTTATTGATCTCCCTTTTTATCTCCTCTCCCATCACTTCAGCTATAGCACTAATCAGGTCGTTTTGTATTTTGCCTGTAGTCCCAGTAAACACTATGTGCGTGGTAAGGTGGTAATGCAAGTCGTTATCGTGCTCAGCCAGAAAGGAAATATGCTCCAAATAGTTACCCCTATTTGTGGACTCCTTGCTTTCATCGTGTCCCCTAAACGAAAGCTCTTGTTTGCCCAGAAAGATGACACAATCGATCAGTCTTTTCAGTGTTTCCCTATTTTTCTTGACTTTTTCGTTGTGGAGCTCAGTTCCCCTTTGCATTTGCTCATTGAGTTGTAAATCCACTCGGGTGTTTCCTAACGTTTTTAATAGCACCGTTGCTTGTATGTGTCCTGCAATGCTTTGGTGTCTTATTGCGGCCTTGGATAAGCAATGTAGGTTTTTAAACCCAGTGTGGCTCCAAACACCATATCGGTCCGTTGCAAATAGCAGACATTCCCAACAATACAATTTGCAATGTTCTTTCGCAGCTGTAAGCCATGTGTACCTTTCATAGTTGCTTTCTTTAAAGTGACGAACATATCCTTTCCCTTGCTTGGTCAGGGTTAGCGCTGGAGTTAGCGCTGGAGAAATTCTTACAATTTCCAACTTTTCTGGAAATGTCCTCCTTGAAAAATACTTTTTCAGTAAATTCGCCACCAAATCTTCTTCTTCACCTCCATCTGCCATTCTGCTCAAAATAAAAATCTAACACTATAAAAATTAAAAATTTTAAGATATCGGAGACGGTGCTCGGTCAGGTAGGTGTAAGCTAGCTAGTTAGTTCTCGTTCGGTTAGCCTTTTTTTAAAACATTTTTTATTGAACTCTCCTTTCAGCAACATAAATGGTGCTGACGTAAGGCTAGGCCGGCAGAAACGTTCTGGTCGGTCAAAGAACACACCCAACATGGCAAAGTCGAAATCTGATTGGTTAAAAATATGACAATCAACGACATGGTCCTGAATGGGTTTCAACAGCAGACGGCATTCACTCGAAATTCTGAATGCCCTAGTCTACCCGGAGACAACACAAATGAAAAAAACTGAATGGAAAAGCTATATTTTTATGAGCTGCGCTAAAAGCAAGGCAACTGATCAGAGCGTACTGTAGCAATGAAATGTCTTATAGACTAATTGAAATGAACCTTGTCAAATATATATAGTGTTAATGAAAAAAAATTATTAAATAAGAACAAATATATTTCTGATTCTGACTATCTTTGGGCCTGCAGAGAAGGCCTTGCAGGCCCTGACGGCCCACCACTGGATTTACTATGCTCTTAAATTTGTCTTAGATGCAGATACTAAATATAATAGTACACCTAATCAACTATACATTCGACTGCCTACTTACGACCATAACGTGGGAACACAATAGTAGGTAACCACTTGTCTGAATAGAAACATATAACAATATAAGGACTCACGATATCTCTTGAGGACAGGGAAACCAAACGTGTGACAAAGCATCAATAATCATCAATGAACCGCACCTCCCTCTGGACTCAGGGTACTTGTTAACCCCAGCTGAAAGCAATAGGCAATTAGACTAATCAAGCCTGTTATTCCCATCACCATGAAGATGTCACAAAGCCATGCTTACAATTATCAGCCTGCAGTAAAAACAAACATAATAAAACAAGATTGTAACGTAAATGCAAATGAAGCACATATTGCACATATTGCACATATTTGCAAGAAGAACACTCAAATATTATCCGTACGCCACTTCTGACGCAAATCCACCGCAACGTTTTATAAATGAGGCCCCTGGTAATCACTATAGGAGTCCAGAGGGTGGTGCCAACATACTTTCTACATATTATGAAACAGAAATCAACACTACATCAGCAGTACATCAGCATTGGACTTAAAGAAAAGGAACACAACAATACACAATACAACATAAATGAATACAACTTTACAGATTTATACATGAGTCCATATCTCAGTCCACTGGGAAGGTTAGGACAGTAGGGATCATAGATATACTGGGCATTGCAATCAGAGACAAATCAGATCCATCAAAATTACCATCTGCTACTGAAAAACCTACCCCATACTTTTCATTGTCATTAAAATACAGTGCATCCAAAAAGTATTCTTAGCACTTCACTTTTTCCACATGTTGTTATGTTACACTTATTCTGAAATGGATTAAATTCATTATTTCCCTCAAAATTCTATAAACAATACCCATAATGACAATGTGAAAGAAGTTTGTTTGAAATTTTAGCAAATCCATAAAGAAAATGAAAAAAGTACATGTACATAAGTATTCACAGCCTTTGCCATGAAACTCAAACTTGTGTTCAGGTGCATTGTGTTTTCACTGATCATCCTTGAGATGTTTCCACAACCAAATTGGAGTCCAGCTGTGGTAAATTCAGTTGCTTGGACATGATGTGGAATGGCACACACCTGTCTATATAAGGTCCCACAGTTAACAGTGCATGTCAGAGCACAAACCAAGCTATGAAGTCCAAGGAATTATTTGTAGATCTCCAAAACAGGATTGTCTTGAGGCACAGATCTGGGGAAGGGTACAGAAAAATATCTGCAGCATTGAAGGTTCCAATAAGTACAGTGGCCTCAATCATCTGTAAATGGAAGAAGTTTGGAACCACCAGGACTCTTCCTAGAGCTGGCTGCCTGGCCAAACTGAACAATTGAGGAAGAAGGGCCTTAGTCAGGGAGGTGACCAAGAACCCAATGGTCACTCTGACAGAGCTCCAGCATTTCTATGTGGAAAGAGGAGAACCTTCCAGAAGAACAAACATCTCTGCAGCACTTCACTAATCAGGCCTGTATGGTAGAATGGCCAGACGGAAGCCACTCCTGAGTACAAGGAACATGAGAGCCATTTCTATAGATAGAATAGAACATTTGGTCTTAGAATTCACTCCACAGTCTACATCATAATGATCATAGGTTCGAGACTGACTAGTGGTTATATGACTTTAGTGAAGGTCCTCCTGGTTGTCTGTGTCTACTGTGCTGCAGTAGAGGTCATGTTCCTGCTTGATATGTTGTCATACACAGGACTGGAGTCTCCCTGAATAGACAGACAATAGGAGAAGATATTCACTCATAGATATCTAATTTATAAAGTTAAGGGGGTGTATATGTATATATGTTTTTATGTTCCCACTACTGACCTGTCCATAATCTGCTGTATCTCTGGTGAATGTGTCAGAGGTCACAGTAATAAATAAATTAAAACCATTAAATAAAAATGTAATAATTAAAATATGAAAGTTAAAATAATGTCACCTGAAGCACATGAATCCAGAGAAACAGATGAGAACCAGAAGAAACACTGTTACTCCTACAAATGCTGTCATGACAGTGGTTTGTCTCTCTGAAAATATGGATGAAAATATACAGAAATAAATTATGAATTCACTAAATATACTATTAAATGTGTTGTTAATATACACAAACCCCATGTAATACAATAATACATGAAATGCAACACACCTACACTATGTTAAGATAACTAATACATAAAAACTGTGTAATTCATAATAAGCCAACATATGGTAACATATGGTTGTTAAGACAGGCTTGAATGTATCTATTTAAAGGTTAAAAACCTGCTACAGTGAGCATCATAGAACTAGAATTCTTAGAAGCTATTTTACTGTGAGCCTCACAGTAATATTCTCTACTGTAGTGATGCTGTAACTCTGTCCTGATGCTTTTGATGAGGTTACATTCTTCTTGTACCAGGTGTATTTGTTCACAGGTGGGTTGGCATCACTGCTGCAGGTCAGAGACACTGAACTGCCCTCCACTATTTCACCAGAGGGACTGACTGATGCTGAAGGCGTCCTTGGGCCATCTGGTGGACAGTAAATGATAGTCCGGTATTAATAAAGTCCATTAAACTATTAAGAAATGTAACTTGGGCCTGCAGTTTGGTAGCAGATGTTACCTTATCAACAAATACATATAAATAAATATCATGATTAAAGCTTCAGGTTCTATTTAATATGGCAACTTTGACTTACATTGAACATCCCCAGACACTGCAGAAGTGTTGAGACGTCAATATTCATTCTCAGCCTCACAGTAATATTCTCCACTGTCCTCAGATCTGTTGTTAGTGATGTTGTAACTCTGTGCTGATGCTTTTGGTGAGGTTACATTCTTCTTGTACCAGGTGTATTTGTCCACAGGTGGGTTGGCATCACTGCTGCAGGTCAGAGTCACTGAACTGCCCTCCATTATCTGACTGATACTGAGGTGTTCTTTGATTTATCTGAAAACAAATGTGAATTTACCAAAGTGTCAATTTGTATTCATTTAAGTAAAGAAAAATATATATATATATATTATATACAGTGGCACGGACACTGGCGGCTAACAGACAAGTACAGAGCATACACATTAACTTCAAAACTTTAACAACACTTTTTTACAACTTACATAGTGTAGCTCCCGGACAGCCTTCTCAAAACACCAAACAATATTACACAGTGACAATACAACAACGACCGACACCTCTCTCTAGTTTGGCCACCATTTATAAAGAGCAAACTAACTGGCTTATAGAACACTGCTGAATGTAATCACTAATCACCAGATCTACAAGATAGCAGCCTAACCTTATCCTAGAAATGGCCAAACCAAGGAAAACATAAATACATTGAATAAACCTAAAAATATAATGAGTCCATGTACTCAGTTTCTGTTGACGCCTGTCATCTGCTGGGCATGCGTGACACCTACACCCTTCTTACACCCTTACCCCATCTTAGGGTGCACATGGCTCAGTGGTTAGGGAGTCAGACTTGTCGGAAGGTTGCCGATTCGATTCCAAACTGTGCCCTTAGGCAAGGCACTTTACCCTAAGTTGCTCCGGGGGAGTGTCCCTGTACTTACTGTAAGTCACTCTGGATAAGAGTGTCATCTAAATTACTAAAATGTAAAATGTTCATATCTAACCCAAATTCGGGCAGAACTATGCCAATTTGCATAGAACCCATAGTCAGGATCTAAACTGTAACTATAAAAACATAGACTGTCCTGCAATGCAGCGACATAGCCGACTATGCAACTCGGACCCAGCAGTTGTGCTAACTAAAGATCTTTCCAGTTCTTAATTGATGAAAACTAAAAAAAGATCACATATTTGGCTTTGCTCCATTTTCAACTGTCACTGTTAGCCTGCAAATACCATTCTCTAAATGTCTTCCTGAGTGTGTTGATCTGACCCCTCCCTGCTGAGACCAGGGGCCTATACTAGGAACCAAGTTCAACATGCCCTGGATTTCTTTTCATTACCTGGTTTCACTGAACCAAACAATTGTGATGTAGATAAGAGATGTCACGACGGTGGTTATCAATTTGTTAAAGGTCCCATGGCATGAAAATTTCATGCTCATTTTGGATGCGTTTATATTGGTCTAGTGGTCCCCTAATACTGTATCTGAAGTCTCTATCTGAAATTCAGCCTTGGTGCAGAATTACAGCCACTACAAGCCAGTCCCACAATGAGCTTTCCTCAGGACGTGCCGTTTCTGTGTCTGTAGCTTTAAATGCTAATGAG